>WSTN01000505.1:0-12133 GCA_019623675.1 Serendipita sp. 398 | reverse complement strand
TCAAGCGTAACCTTCCGTCCTCCGCCCCGATACTCGTTGTCCGAAACTCTAAAACGATATCTTTTATCTCAAAATATTCGATAAGGAGATTCCAGATTATCTTGAAGATGTGTCAAAGTCCAGCAGAGGTGCTGTTGAACTTTGACCTGGATATTTGCGCAATGGGGTATGACGGAGAGCAGTTTTATATGCTACCCAGAGCGGCTCGAGCGCTGGAGAGTATGTTCGTCATCTAGTCGGATATCAAATGACTAATTCCTAACAGCGGGATATAACGTTTTTACAATGGATTTGGTTCAAGGCCACTATTTGGGTACGAGAAGAGCATCACAAGAACAAAGGTAAGCTTCGTGCTATCGCATTACGACCCTTGTCTGAACCCCGCTTCGTGTTCAGGGTTTTCAAGTATGCCAAAAAGGGATATGGGATTCGAATACTTCCGTCTTATCTTGCCGCGCTGAAAACAGTGGACGTTGAAGAGCTCCCACATCGCCGTTATCATCACCACGAACCTGAAAATCTTGATATCGAAAAGCAAGTGGAGAAAGCGAAAGATTATTTCGATAGAGTCTTTCGGACGTACTTAGCCTGGTCTAGTGGAGGTGAAATGCTCCAACGAACATATGTTGGTAGCTATTCTCGAGTATTCAAGGGGACTTCGCAGGATATCCGAACTCGAGAACAGAAGAACAAGAACGTTCCAATATTCACTCATGCTCTCTTTGACACGATCGCTCAACTTTCGAAAGAACCATTGGCACGAAGCTGTCTCACAGGATTCGAACTTTTTTATCGACATGTTGGTCTTTTCGAAGCTGAAGCTGCCGGGAAATGTGTCATTGAGCCGAATGTGTGGGCATCCACTACGTACGAAGAAGTGCACTTTTCATCCACATATAACGACCTCCCAAAGTAATTACACATTCTAATCCCTTCTCGGAATTACCTAACGTTGGTTCGTCCTCCACCTAGTTACGTATGGGACGAGACATTTCGCATCAAGGAATTTGCAAAAGAGCTTGACCGATTTAACCAGATTCAGTCGCGTAGATCGGAGTATGGCTGGGGAGTCTATGATGGGGATGGACCAAAAGGTAGCGTTTCCGTCCTTCACTCATGCGGCCATTCATTTCTTGCGTATAGTGGGAAAGCCTCTGGTTCGACGCATTATCCACGGTACCACCGTCGAAGAAGTACTTGAGAAAGATGTTCGAATGATGGTTTGGATGCCAGAAGATTTTGTCGTGTTCGTTCGGGAGATGGTCGCGCAAGTGGTGAAGGAGCGCAACATTGAACTCTTGGGCAATTTTATCAGCGAATCTTGGAGGCTTCCAGAGGATACAAACTTGGTGTTATACGAAGTCAAAATCGATACTGTGATCATGTGGCAGCAGGTCGACAGACGGTTGGACGAGTATGTGTCATTTCCATTTACTCTGCCGTTGAGAGTACAGTAAAATTTATGTGATTAATCCAGGATATTTGAGCTCATTTGGAGTTTTATGTTCAGTAATGACCTCGTAAAGATGACAGAGGAGGCTCGTTTTCGTCTGCTAAGGTTACAGATATCCAGAAGGGCGTTACGCTCCAAGGCCGAAAACGAGTTTCTTGATTTTGCCCTCTGGGTGGCTCGGGATCCTGGTGAAATTTCAGGAGGTCTCTATGGCCCTATGGGCCGAGGATTCTGGCCGGCCGCATTTGACGAAGACCGGGCAATCGAAGAAGAAGAAGATAGTGACGAATACGTTGAACCCCGTAGAGTTATCATATATGGAGGTAATATTGATTTTGGATGGGGGTACGAAGGCAGCGACGATTCCGACGAGGAGCTATATTAACGACCAAGAGCTAGAGAGTTGTGGGTATACCTCACAAAGAAAAGGGAATCGAATGTACTCGTGATGTGAACTAGTTTTTTTCTTGGGAGCTTGGGGATATTGCGAAGGTGTGACAAAACGGAAATCATTAAGTTTATCCGATGCTCTCGACAATAGCTAGCGCTTTCTAACTCCTCGACTTTTACATTTCATACTGGATAGTTCAATACTCCTTACCTCTAACCAATGTGGATACTCGCTTTAGTTGAACGGCTGGTTGGTAATCGAAACGGAGGTACATTAACAATCGGCATATCTGTTTTAACATTTGAGTTATCACTATCTTAGACAGTTACAAGCCCGGCTCTAGTTGAACGCAATGACTCTGCAATAGTAAGGAAGGTGTCCTCCAGAGCGACCTGCGTATGCTCAGCGGGAAATTGTTACTATCCTAGACCAGGATGACTCACCACATCGAGAGCCAGGCTATATCTGCATGGGATGGCACTTGCTTGAGGTCTTGCCGTACGGTAAGCTTGATACGCTAGAGTGGCCATCTCCCTGAGAGTTTTAGAATATTCAGCTCGGCCGAACGTTACAGAAAAGAATGCCAGTGGATTCCTACGTAGTTGTTGAGTGCCATTGTGGGGAGTACGGATCAAAATTCCAGTCTGTATCATACCCTAATTTGATTGCCTCCTGGCAAAGATCTCGTACTTCAGAGGCCTCAACACGGCCTTCGCCATCTGAAAGAAATACCACAACAGGTAAACTATCATCTGATTAAAATTCTAACAGGAACTCGTTTAACTCAAGTCTCACCGCTTTGGCTGCCACTCGTCCCGCAAAACTTGTTTTGTAGCAGCTAAGGCGCTGTTGAATCTCGTCCCGTACCCGATATCAACTTCGACGAGCTTTTCGATGAGCTGTTCGGGTGTACTTTGATCATCTCCGATGAATGGTTTCTTGCCATATTTAGATTCGCGAGCTACACAGGTTGTAGACTCACCTGAACAAATCGATCGAATAGGATGCAGGAGTATGCGTCCTTGGTAGCAAGGTCTACCGACCGTCTGGCAGAGAGGAACCTCAAGACGGCCACCAAGACAGCGCCGTACCTATTATTGTGCCGCATTCTAATCGAAGGAAAGTATTCGTGCCTAGCATCGGGTGTCCGATCTCGAAGGCTCATCGAGCTGGATCTATACCCCAGCCACACTCAACAAATAATATAGTCCACAACGCTAAGACTTGCCTATCAATAACGAAAACGCTGTTTCAAACAGTCAGCATGAAGCGCCTCGAAGAGTATCCTCGTGGTCCTCACATATGCATTGCTCTTGGAGAAGGGTCTCCACAAGCAAATATATGACCACCAGGAGATGTATAACCATCTGCTGGAGGAATTTGGTTGTGCATAATAGGGTGGAAAAGAGGTAGGGTGCAATATGAGGCCGCAGAATCCTTGTGTTCCTCTCCTGGGCAACGATGTTCACTATTCACGGTTAGTTGTTTCCTAAAACCCTATTTTTTCGCACCATTTGGCAAATTCAGCCCTTTCAGCCTTATTGTACGGGTCTCGAAAGTAGTTATTATCATAACTGTAGTGCCGGCGACTGAATCCTATTTACCTGCAAATCCTATGTTTCACGACGGGATTCAAGTTAGTAAGAATGTCAATGAATAACCTTGACTAACCCGATTGGGCCCAGAAGAGGCGATGGCTAATCCAGTCCCTTTCGCCTCCTGGCGGGTTTCCCGTGACTGTAGCATTGTTGTGCCTGACCTCTCTATTTGCTTGAATCACACCGCCTGTACATGTACACGTTGCTAGGTGCACATGCCGTTCTAACTGGCGACAAATCATTGAGCAAAGCATTGTCGCCCCGGAATCGCCCGATGTATACTTCCTCCCAGCCACAACCTTCACCCCGTTCTCCTCTACGAACCAGCGAGTGGTTTTCATAGATCCATGGGATGTCTCATGATCCTCTTGGGGATGACCTTGGAAGGTTTCAGGGTTCATACTTTGGTCTATGTATGACGAGCGTACCCAGAGGGAGATGACAGTAGTACTCGCACTGTGGACATTGAGCCTCACAGAAATGGAACGTTCCTCCATGATTGTGCATCCCATCGTGTCCTAATCTACCTGGGGGTATCCGGACCTTACAGGGAAGTCGCCGCGATATTTGGTTAAACTAATACGTAAATTCATGAATAATAGTTCATTATAGTAGTGAGAGCATACCTCTGTATATTGGAATTTTTCTCGTTGCCCATGGAATGTGGTCTTGATGGATACGGGATTTGGTTGTACTTCACACACCCCTGGCATCTGGCAATCCGAAGAGCAATCGTGCTCATTACTTGATAGAATGATGGTAATTGAGGAGGTGAATCGAGCTTAATTGCAAGGCTCGACTTACCCACAAAAGTGAACGGTAGTGCTCAACCCATGAAAGTGATCTTTTTCCACACATGATCTCTCGCACAAGGCGCATGTGAAGGGACAAGAAAAGATGCGATCGCAGCAATGAATTTCATGCTCCATTGTACTCAAAACGATCCCAAAAGAGTCAACCTTAGGTAGATCCACGATGAATGTTACTCACCAGTCTTTCTCACAGACACCCTCGCAAACAATACGGTCGCCGTCTCTCAAGCCAGACTCTTTAAGACGGCAAGGCTTTCCGCATATATGCCGCGGTAGTTGGCACTTGTGACTCTCGCCCGAGTGGTTTGCAGGCTGGGTCCCCCATGAGATTTCCTAGGACTCAAGTTTTGTCAAAGCGTACCTCTGCGCATATTCCATTACAGTTAGATATCGAGGCAAGTGAACAAGGTCGTTGGCAGAGATGTGTCATCTGCATGCATCTACAGAAGGTAAGCAGAGGCCAAATGAGCTCTTCTAAGAATAGCTTACACGTGACTCCCCGAATGAAAAGCAGGCGCAGTACATCTTGGAGTATGTTCTGCAGGATCACCGTTATGATCGGACACGAATTCGCAGTTGAATGGACAGGCATGATCAGTGAAACATTCATGGTATGCATCATGATTCTGAAACTTGAGACAACTACGGCCACAAGACGTGCATTGGGCTGAACAGAGCTCGACTCGAGAGCGGAGTAGTCTTGCATGGGCATCAAAAACTTTGCCCAGCGATTGTATGTCGGAATTATCGTGCAAATTCCTAGTATTGATGTCGATCCACATTGCGACTAATTTGATCCGCTGCTCGACCACTGCATTTATCTGATCTTGCCATATTGACCTGAATCTCAATTCGGATTGGTTGGTCCCCCTCGATGTGGTCCCAACGAGTTGTTTATAGAGATCGTGGAAAACATCAAGGCTGGATTCAACCTCTTCTCCCTCTGGCACTAAGCGGGGGACTCGGAGCGGTATTCCTGTATCTGGAGAGACAATTGCCTCGTCTGCATCTAGAACCTTTTCACATAGGCGATCAGCGATATACCTGGGCAGGGATGAAATCTTTACTGTTAAAGGTGATCCATCCGCCATCCTCCCAGCTACAAGTGCATTGAGCAGCTGACTATGAAGCAAGTTTGCTCTCTGCATGCCGAGATTTTCTTGTTTTTTTTTTGACGGTGTAAGCCATTGATATGATGCCTCGTAGAAGAGACCCGAGTTACTTACTATCTAGTGCACTCCAATCACAGGCCTCGCAATGTAGCATCAGCTTCTAGGTGTGTTGTAGGACGGAGCTTATACCAACCTGTACCTTCGCCATCAGCATCTTCAAAACCCGTAGGAACTTTCCGCCAGTGGGATATATGACCGGCTGGTCTAGGAGAATGTCGTTGATGTCCTCAAACTGTGAATAAAAGGCTGGAGAAGATATTACCGGCCAAGGGATTATTACGGTATTTCCTCGATGAAGGCGAGTGATGAAATTCCCTCCTTGCTCGTCATCCACAATACTTGAAAGCTTTTCCTTAAACCTATAAATGGTCAATGAGGACGTATTTTCATTGTTGGGTGACCGACTCTTGAACTATTCCGTCCGCATCATTGTCGGGAACATCCTGAATGCTTTCAGATAGTATCGAGGTGACAAATAAGGGACTGACACGAATGACGATGGCAAGGGTGGACTGAAATAAGCTGGGATTAGCATCTGGGTCCAATACCTTTGCTGAACTTTGAAAACTCTGGGCCAACGTTCAGAATCCGAGGTAGCTGCCTTCATATACTAACTTTGAAGAGAGAGGCAAGTGCTCTTGATACAGCTGTATGATGACGGAAGAGCACCTGAAGATGATTAGAGACATGACACATAGGAGTACCAACGCACTAGGTTGCTAATGGCCGTTTGGAACAAGACCAATAGCATATCTTCCTGTTATGAAAGGTTGGCCTATGTTATAGATTGATCATTGTATGTTACCTGCTGTGTCCTCTCAACCGAATGAATGCCTTGTGTTGGGAATCAGTAATCTTTAGTGCAGGGATCCCTGAATGGCCACCTTCAAAGTCCATCGTGACAAGAAGCTCATCTTTGCATGGTGTGACTGAAAGCCACACGCCTTGAGTGCAGCGCATAGCTGATCCTGCAAACGACGTGTCTGCAAAATGATTGAGACTGTAGCTCTTCCCCACAGATTGCTCCCCTTGAGTGTAGATGGTGAGAACTCTTTGTAACACTAACATTACAAAAATCTTACCCATAGATGATACAACGCGAACAGGCTATCCTAAAGTTTAGTTGGAGTCTCAGTGAATGTTTTCAGCACTACCTTCTTGGCAAGATAGGACCCAAAGATGCTCTCATACCATCCAAAGGAAAGCCCAGCTCATGTGTTGAATCAGTATGTCATGAAACATAGACTTAGGCGAACCTATTTGCTATATCCTCCACGCCAGCACCAAGGAGTTCCTCTTCAAAATTCAGTGATCTGAATCCATCTTTGAAAGCAACAAAGGTATTTGAGTCTGTAGTAGCAATGTGGAGAGGGATAAGGCAGAAAAGTCCAACTAGCCAATCCCCGACATCAAATAGCGATGTTTCAAGGCCGTACTGTATACTGGGGATTGTTGAGACAATGATGGAAGAGATTCGATTAGCCCCAGGCTTATTGGTACGTCGTTGGAATACTTTTGTCAAGTCCTTGAAAGTGTTGAGGAAAGTAGGTGTAAGAGATGGCAGGCAAAAATAGAGGGACGTTGGGACTTCTTGTCTCCGTTTTCGGTAGTGATTGGTTGTTGCCTCAAGTGGGAATCGTTCCCATACCTCAAGGAAGCAACCAAGGAGTGGAGGATAGTCCAATGCGTGTTCATCCTCTTTGTCTGTCGATTGAAAAGAGAATTCGCTACTGGTAGAAGTAATGTTAAGGATTGACGACAATAGGCTTGATGTGTTAGGATTAAATGCCACCAGACGTAAATTGTCAGTTGAACAAAGGGCAATCTGATGACGAATATCGAGATGCAGCTTGCTCAATACCGTCCCTTGTGTATCTGTGCCAAAGACATTGATATGAAATGCGCGAAGCACTGTTCCTCCCCCATCCGTGGTGAAACCAGCTAGGATACATGTACCGTCTGGAGTCACCATCAAATGTGAAGGAATCCCCTCTAGTCGTAGCTGTGATGCTCTTGAACTTCATTAGCCAATGTCAACTAAACCTTCAAGATGCTATACCGGAATTGTTTTGTGCTCAGAGATAGCAAAGCCACCTGGCCTTTTTCGTCCACAACAACTAAAGTCTTTCGTCCTGGAATAAAGCAACTGATCCGGGGGTTGCAATACCCTTCGAACGGCCAGAGAGTTGGAGACTGTTGTTGTAATGCCGAGAAGTAGCCATCAAAATATTGATAAGGCATGTACACTAGATGCGAATCCTAGTATTACGTCAATATTGATGAAGGATCCCAAACTCTAAATTACCTGAGTACCAAGCATAACTAGCATCCTTTCATCTTCATCAAATGCAATGCACGGGTCAGAGCTAAAGCGCTCTAGCTGGATTCGCAACGACCGTGGCGTTTCCATCGAATATCTAAGTCTTTCCAGTGTGACTGATAGCGTATCTCCAACCCGTAATACAATCAAGAGTTGATTAGGGCCAACAAATTGAACATGACTATAAGTACGTAAGTAAGGGATGAGCCAGTTTTCTTGCCAACTTACTGTACAATCTGATTAGGAAGCGTTTCAATCGTTCTAACATTGGTAGGGGAAATCGCGTTCCCTTGGCGACTGAAATCGACACTTTGGATAGTAAAACCTATTCGAGCCCTCTTGATTTGAAGCAGTCCATATGATATGTGATATCTATTAGCTGCTTCATGGAGGGTTTCGATCGTCCAGACATCGCTAAAGTATAATGAGAGAAGACCACCAAAAGTCGACACAAAATATACCTGGCACGACAGTCATGCTCCAGTTGTACGTTCAGTGCCTCGATTATCTTGCGGTGTTGATTCTGTTTTTGAATACGTCTAAGATCTTCTCTTGCGGTGCCTATCTTCCAGTGTACGAAGGATT
Organism: Serendipita sp. 398; assembly: GCA_019623675.1. Taxonomy (NCBI): domain Eukaryota; kingdom Fungi; phylum Basidiomycota; class Agaricomycetes; order Sebacinales; family Serendipitaceae; genus Serendipita; species Serendipita sp. 398. Next base: position 3,802 of record WSTN01000505.1, on the reverse strand, counting down.
GTGCAAACGAAGCGATTTCACAATTCCACCATTCTTGTAGCTTGACCAATGAGGCCTCTTCGATAAGACGAGCAAGTCTCTCCAATCCTTTAGGAGGGGCTTTTAGCGATTTCATGAGTTCCGTATCATCAAGCTGGATATTACGCTTTTTGGAGGTTCGATATGAATGCACTGGGTTTCTTATAACACCCAAGACGTTGCGCAGAGTCCAGTTAAATCCTGATTGGGACGACGACCTTGCGGTTGACTGTAGTGAAGAAGTGTCATCAGCTCTAATACTCGGGGGTTGGTCATCCTGATCCGCTGTTACGGCTCGGCATATCTCTTCTATTTCAGCCTGGGACAATGTGTCTAGGCCCCGAGTATCTCGGAGAAAAATCCACACATCCTTGAGACGGGAAAAGTATGGGTCTTTGGCCAGATCCAGGCCAAGAAGTCTACCTTCAAGGGTCAAGGCGTTAAAGAAAGCATGACTGTTTCCAAACTTCCGTATCTCTATCGATGTTATTAGGCTTTGATGAACACGGGTACATAAGCAATGAGCCGCACCCGTTTTCCATCTTTCATTTTGACCAACATCAGAAGGAGGCTCGTCCACGTCAAGGCTTGCAGTTTGAAGCCCAATTGTGCAATCGGGTTGTACCAAGCAAAGATATCTGAGTCAAAATTTAGAATTGAGATTCACGGTGAAAGTATTGCTCACGGATAGTTCCTTTGAACAAACGGGAACACCAATTCCCCAATGGAACGTCTAATCTGAGGCATGGCTTGCGATAAAAGGTCCCTAAGGTCTGATTCATCACGAACGATAGCATTGGTTTCTTCTTGATCCTGTTTTACGGTAGCCAGAGTTTCTTCAAACCGTTTTGCAAGCCCGAGCTCCATTAGTAGCTCAAGGGAGCGTTCGTCGATCTTCTCGCCTATTCGTATCCCGTATTTATCTGTACCACTGCAAGGCGATATCAGATATTATTTCCCAAGCCAGCTGTGCACGATATACCTAACCAAGGACTGAAGCCGTCCCTGAAAAATGACTTGGTTTTTGGTCTCAAGGACTAGTTCTCGTCTTTCGGGTTCCTCGAATGCCGTTAGAATACCGCAGCGCTTATTTCCAGGGATCAAACGTGACAAGGTATTTTCTTTTGTTACGAGTGGAGATGTTTGTTGGACATAGAAAGAGGTCTCCTTCATATCATGCTGAACCTGATCAGTAGAGTCCAAGACGACATCGTATTTATTTACCTCTTTTATCTCGCTAGCTTCAATGGCATTTTCTTGGTCATTACTTTGCGTCACTTTGAACGAGAACAATCGGTTGTGTTTGTTTGACCGAGTACGGATGGATTGTTTAGCCTCCTGCGCTGCTATGCTTTCAACATCCTCGTCAGATGGTAAGCAAATGATTTGGTCGCAAAGCTTGGTGAGGTATCTATGGGGAGTTAAACGGGTGAGGGATACCCGGCTTTTACGTACCTCATGAAAGAAACACGGTTCTTGCCAGGCTCGGTAATATCCTTGGCGCTCCATGTCATATCTTCAGGCCAGAAGATGAGGTAACATTTGGGAATTGCAACATCAAGCAGGTATAGGCCTGGGCGTAGAAGTGCAGGGGAGATACCCTTGTCACCACGAATACGAGAAGCTCTAGGATATGTCTTAGAGGACAGACTAAAACTAGGTTTGTGTTACTTACACCGCCGAAGAGACGAAGCCTTTCTCCTGCATCCATTGGAGAATCTTGTATCTACTGCCAAAGATACCAATTGGAGCTATCGCTTCCTGATCAAGAGATTTGAAATCAATCTGGGGACAGATTTGTTCAGTGGGAGAGCAAATACTACAGGCTGCACCGGTACCTTTGTTTGTGAAACATAAGAGCCGGGACGAAGGTGACTAATGAACGCTTTGATAGAATTCTGTTCGATGATGATCTTGTCGGCTTTTCTCGCTTTAGATTTTGAATATGTAATCAAGCTGGGCACGTACAGCCATCGTTTATGAGGTCCAATAGACGATATAACCCAGGTATTTCGTCCATAATATCCAAGTCTTTCTTTGAATTTTCGAATGTGTACCCGCTTGAGGCAATTTGGGCTTCTATCGTATGACCCTTGTTCTCGTCTCGAGTTTCCGTGGACTGCCTGCGCCGCAAGGGCTCATGCCTAGGGTTTGCGACGATATCTTCAGTGTCTTCCTGTCCTACAATGTTATATTTCGTCTTTGGAGAATGCGCCAATAGCAATGGGTTTGCGGGTTTGAGGTGCGACCCTTGCTTTTTATTCCCATATTGTGCTAGAACGGGGGCAAAATAGGTTTCAGCTTGGCGAAGGTGAGGCGGGCCATCGGATTTACCTGCATCTTCGTAGGATGAGGTCTCTAGAAGCAGTGCTTAGTATTATACCATAAACCGCGACGTGTCCTGTCTCACCCGTGCTCAAAGGGAAAACATCTTCACCTCGCGGAGCTATAGGCGGGCTATCTGTTCCGTAAGGGTCGTGGATCGAGGTCATAGCAAGAGGGTTCAGTATCGGGATATCGTTCCGTCAGAATCAAAGGAATCGCAAAAAATTCGCACTGTGGTTCGCGACAACCTGGGAGAAAGCCCCATTAGAGAAACGGAGCCTGGCAAAAGAGACTGCTCCAAGTGAACAAGTAACTCCGATCTTTCACTCTAATGTTGATCGATCAGCTGTTTCTAAAGCTGACAATCTGACTATCCAAACGATAACGGCCTTGTCTGGAATTTTCTTGTATTGGTGTCCCGTCCTGCATCAGCTCATGCATATATGCATATGGGACGATGATCGTAGCTGGGATCCGAGCGCGCCTGTCTACTTTGTTCCTCACAAGATGTCAAATTGAGACATTAACAGCTACGGAAACATCCTCGATGAAGTGAAACGTGGAACATGGTCGTCTGGAACTCTAGGTGGTGCAGGACCCAAGGGGCTTTTGACCCCCATCACATCCATTAACCTCGTCCGTTCCAAATATCATGAGCACAGAAGTAGAAGATACTGCAAATTCAGCCTCAAAATACACACTTTGGCGCCTGGGATGTGTTGCTGAAGCAACACCTTCAGCAATGCGAGAGCTCCTGAGTTTGAAGAAATGGGAAACTCGAACGGGAGAGCTAGCGATCGCAGTCGTGAAACTTCAGCTTCAGATCTACGACCAGAACCTCAAGGCCGCGGCACAGACCATATCTGGTTCAACAAACCGCGTGCCTAGTCTTATGGAGACCGCCGCACGGAAACTGGCCGACTCGTTGGAAGATGATCCAGAGGGAGTTGATATCATAATGGATATCTCCAACCCATCCATCGCTCAGGCCTTTTGTTCCTTGCAGAACATACCTTACTCCATGTTTTGTCGTGTTCGAAGTCATCTCGGAAATATGGAGCCAACACGTAAACGTATGCGTACAGAGCAACCGAGTTCAGGACTTATACCAAGTACTGAAATCGACGTTGACACCTGGATACTTCAAAACGAAGATTGGTTGAGAGCACGCAAGATTCGGAACCCAGATGCCCCCTGCAACACCGGGCTTATCTCACTCGATCAATCCCGCAGCGTTTTTGGGCCCTCATGCCACGACCAGGGTGGATATCTCAAGATCACCCGTCGAGAAGTGGATGGGTTCAAATGCCTTGACGCCTACCGTCAGCCACACATCTATATCCAATCGAATATCGATAATTATACCAGTAGCTTTGATCGGTTGACAAATGGTCAACTCAAGGGGCTAGATTGGAGTAACCTCTTCGTAGCTGGTGGGCTTGTCCTTGGTGCACTTCTC
>WSTN01000504.1:0-12134 GCA_019623675.1 Serendipita sp. 398 | reverse complement strand
AGGATACTTTGACCTGAACCGTTGCCAGTTCCGACATTCTGGCCGTTATTCACTGCATAGAATGCCAAGTATACACCTTAATAAGGGTTTCAAGAAGTTGGGCATTGTTCAATATAGCATCGCTTCAGAGTGTTTTATCGTGTCGGACAGGAAACAACTGATGGGAGACCTGCCTTTCCTTTCTCTCCTGTAAACATTCCAATATGTATGCCGGCTCTAGTCCCACGAGCCCAACAACATGCGATATACACAAATGTTGAAAATGGACATAGCTACCACAATACCACGACCGGCCAAGTTGATAGTTGGTGACCGGACGGTCGAGCTTGGATCTGACCTCGTCAACCTCCGTGAATAGTTATCAAGGCAAACAAAGCGAAAACAGACAAATCCCAGAAAAAGCTGTTGGTACATCATTATTATGGAGAAGTTTCGATCGTAGCGGTTCTCAGATCCTCCTTCACCCGTGTCAGCACTCGCACGTAGAGTTCGTTCTTCCACACCTCGAAGATCCTGTCATCAAGGGGAGTCTCTAGCACGCATCTTTTACTTGGGAATAATCGAGCGTGTTCCACTCGAACGCCTGTCCAAACTGATTCGAGATGTACCTGCAAAGACCCACAAGGTCGGTTACAGCAGGTTTCTTTGCCGAATATAGGGACACCTATAAATATCCAATAGGTTGGATTTGTATATGCTAATGGGAAGCTGGAGACTGACCAATGGGAACAGGTATCTCTCTCGCCCCATCGTCGATGAGTGCTACAATATAGCAATTGGACACCTTAGTCCTCTCTACAATGTCAAGTACAGTCTTTTCAATAGGTTTATTTCCAGAAACACGAGTCCAGTGACGGCCGCTTGCAGTCAAAGGCTGCACGTCAGGATCCTCGCACCTGGCCCATAGGTCTGGTGATCGAACAATCCTACGGACACATAAATGGTGCCTAATATCGTTGTAAGTCACGATTAGAGGATCCGGGGCTAGAGGTTTTTGGTCAGTCATCGGCTGGCTAGAGTTTGGTTATTCATTTTGCTAACGTAGAATATATGGCTCCCCATCAGGATGTTCCATGAGATATGCCTGAATCCTGGTATCCGAATTCAATGATGGTGGTAGATTTGGTTGGTGCTGAGTGCTTTCATGTCTTTGTTGGTCTTGTTGCACGGCTTCGGCCTCGTCTTTCTCCAACTTGACTAGTCTTCTTGAACTCGTCTTGACTGGACATGTAGTGGCGATCTGTGACATGCGGGCAACTCACCACAAAGGTTTTGAGGTCTCCCATCCCTTCTTGCAGAATTTTACCATGCTTCAGATAACTCTCATTGTCTTTTTCCACCTCAAACACCTGTTCCTTGACACGCAGCACAATAGGCTCAATCCGATCCAGATCTGACGACCTGAACACCAGTCAATCCCGAGACATACCATAGAGATGAGTACTCAACCTCCCAAAACTCCACCATTTATCCGACTCCTCCACCAGCTCCCTGACAGTTTGTGCAAATAGATTTGCTAAGCATTGATTGAATACCTCTTCTCTAATCGCCTCTAATTCACCCTTCAGGGGATTGTCTTGCCACTTTTGGGATAATTTATAACTTTCGTTTGCTTTATGTGCAAGATATCCGAGCGGTGGCATACCCTGAGGTGAGGAGTAAAGGTGCAATCTGCCAGCCCAGTTTACGCCCTCACCCAACCTCTCTTGCCCCGTTCCTCACCAATCCGTCCCATTTGTATGCCAAAGTCACAGATCGGATCAATGACCTCATCAGGACAGATGGACGTGAACTCGGACTCAGACGAAAGCACTCGAAGCAATTGTAAGGAAATAGTCCCCCTCTGCGAGTCTTCTCGGCATAGCTTACGTTTCTCCATTAGATCGGACAGTTGATATTGTTGGCATCGGGGCACTGGATTTGCACTCTCAGTTTGGTCTGTGTTCATCGAGGTTTTGACTGGCCATACACGTAGACTAAAACTGACCGATATAGAAATCATATCAGGGCTGACCTATCATGACTTAAGCGTTCAAATAAGTCGGCTCGTGTCAAACGAGACCCTAGTGGCACTTGTGCCGATATTCGGGCCTTATCCCGTTTTCCGTTACCCTCATGACGGCGAAGCTATTTCTCCATCAGCTCGAAAGATATACGTCGTCGATAAGAAGGAGGACCCTTCAGTTGTGGTCGTTCGGACGCGCGATGAAGACATCCCTATTTCAGTCTGTCAGTTAACCTCCTCCACGACTGTCAGGCTGAGCCTGATACCGCGCTTTAGCCCTTTCAGCAGAAGATGATCAATCTCTTCTGGAACCTGTAATAACTCGTGGTATTTCGGTACATGGGTATTCTCCCATCTCGATAAAGGACTATCTGGGAATGTCAGACATTAGCGATCGAAATGTGGCGAGAGCGAAGTTGTTATCCGAACCAGCCCACCCAACTATTGCCTTTGTAGAAACGGATTCAAGTGGGACATTCCATCGCATTCTCGATGCTTACTAACAGCTTCATGCCCTTAGGAAACTTTGAAGTAATGCCTCCTCTATCTACTTCCCACATAACTAATAGCTTGAAAAGTTTCGCTCCAGATTTAGGGAAGACGCTCTCGCTCATAAGCAGCTACAGTTTCTCTTTTCCCGTGGGGAGGTCCTTGTTCGAAAGGCATCATGCACAGAGGACTACGCTCTACAATTGATTCACTTAACACGGTCACTGCTTCATTTAATCGTCAGTGCTCAAGAGATGATGTGGAACAATGGGAGCAGCCAGCGTCTAGACTACTACCTTGATCTACATCGGTATGTCTGCACTTTTCGTTGTGACTGATCATTGATTGACTTAGACTAGCCGACGGATTGGAGACTTGTATAAAGACACAAAGTAGCTCGGAACAAGACTTGGAGAGCTATTTTAGTGGCCTCTGTGGGGATTATTTTGGCGCCGTTGCAGTCAGACAATCCCACGATATTTTCTCATGTCTTATGGGCGCATGTTCGGTCATACATAACCCTTCTACGACCCTGATCCAACGGCGTGATGCTCTGAGCCATAGCTCCGGAACAGAACATACATCTGTTCACGAGTCTGCCTCACCATCGATAGGTGAAAAAGTGCAAGATTTTTTCGAAATTGCACGCAAGGACGTTCACAACGTTGCAGTGCTATTAGCGGAAGAATTCTCCAAGCTCGGTCTGAAGGACGGCGATCCTGCGCCAGGAGAGCGAGCTGTCGAGAGTGAGAGATCCGCTGTACCCTTTTATCTTTCACTGATGCTCTTTCTGCTATCAATAATTAGAAGATGGACCCCGTGCGGGCGAGGGAGACACGCGCAAGTCGTTGGAGGACCAATCCCGAAAAGGAAGAGACACAAAAGCGAGACAAATTTCGCTCGGACTTCCATGGGTCAAGGAGAAAGCCCCGGACGACGTCCCCATCAGTGACACTTTGCGCGATCCCTTGAGGCCTGCTAAGATAGCGGTGCCTTTGACGAAAGCAGAGGAGAAGAAGAAAGAAGAAGAAAACAAGTCTGAAGAATCAGACAGTGACGTATATTTGTCGCCGGAGGAAAAGGAAGTCACCGATACTTCGGACGATGCGGCACCACACAGGGGGAGGTCTAGAGGTCGAAAGTCTCACGCATCACCTTACCCGAGCACGAGTCGTGCGCCTTCAGGAACTCCTTCCAAAGATTGGCATCCAACAGAGGAGCCACCACCCACAGAGGATGAACGACAGGGGTTTGAGAGAGGATTAGAGGAGCTGGATAAAGACCACCAATCAATCGTCGTTCATTACGGCGGCAATACGTTTTGGACCCGACGGCTCGTGCTTCAGCATATTTTGGATTATCACAACGCAACAGGCAACTGGCCTATGAAAGTTGAGAAGACAGGAACCAGTCGTGCAAATGAAGGGGTGCATCATGCGGAATGTGTTATCTGTAATCGTGGAAGAAATACTCAGAAACTCAAAGTTCAGCATATCGCAAAACACTTGATTTCGGATGAATGGAAACTCAAGCTATGGAGATGCATGCTTTGGTGGGCTCGTTCAGACTCTAAGGCGTGACTGTTGCTCACTCTACATATAGCCCGACTGCGTATAGTTACAACGATGGCTCTCTTAAGACTCATATGAAGAACGTGCATAACAAGGAAGAACCTAATACTCGAGTAATGGTAGACAATACACCTAATCCTCCCCTCCCGAATCCTGTCGCGCCCTCCACATCAACCGCGATCCAAGGATATCTTTCATGGAGTAATCCAAGCGAATATACCTATACATTACCGGCATATACTGGTGCTACGAACCATCTCGGTCCATCATTAGCAACTCCGGCTCCATTCTCTCATCAACCCTCGAATTCTCAACCGGCCCTCGATATTGTTTGGTCACCACCAACTGTAATTTCCAACGATGGCCAACCGGTGATCCCTACTTATGTTTCATCTCGCTCTCTTCCCCCGTTCAGAGTAGAGGGCCCAATTGTATCGCCTATGCAGCCACCACCACTGGGGGTTGCATACACCGGTGAATTGTGTTCCTCTAGCACTCCAATCACTTATGTCGGTATATAGATCATACTAATCCTCGTCCTCACAAGGCTCGAATTCCCAACCTCCCCCAACCGGTTTAATAGGCTATCCCTATCTGGACCAAGTTGATAACGCCACTAACTCGGGTTTTCCGCAACGGTATACTGGCTTCCCAGAGATGGTGACGCAGGGAGATATGATTCCTCCCGAACAATCCCAATATTGGCATCCAAGCTATGGTGCAACCACGTCGTTTCTGAGTACTAGCATGTTCCCGTTAGGAAGCATGCTACAGGTACATACCATGGCTGAGTCAGCCCACCAATTATCTCCTACACCACAGGCCCCAACCCAACCAACGACGCAACCGGTGACTCTTCCGGAGGTTCTTGAAAAACTGGTAGAATATTTCTCTCGAGCGGAATGGGTGCAAAAACACGAGAAGGAGCCACTCTTACTGGACAACGATCCGCTCATTCGGCTCGGTTTGGTCCAGCCAGGGGGTTCTCGATTTGATGCGCTTCTCTTCTGGGACGGCGAGAAGGATCATTGCCAAGTTCCAGGATGTCAAGGTTCAAGAGATAGAACCCAACATTATACCACAGAACGTCGACCGAGGGCGTTGGCACATGTTTATGGCCATTTTGGGTACAAACCTATTCCTTGCGAGGGAGAGTGCGGGACAGTCGGCTGGTGAGCATATTCTCTAGGATGATCTGTCCTGGGGGATAGAGTCACTAACCTTTTGAATTTTTCTTGCCTGCTTTAGTGAGATGCGGTTCCCTGATAAGCCATCGAAGACGGAGCATGTTAGAGCCTATACCACACCGCGCACAACGTGTGCTGTCTGGTGAGCTAGATATCTTCTCTCTTTATCATGAAACTAACAGATGGAACCCTGCCTACTTCTAACTTTCCGCTTTCAGCCGCTCCACGATAGCACGCAAAAATTACAAGCGTCATTTGAAGGATGTCGATAGGTTGAGTGAAGATCAGATCGCAGCACTGCTCGGATTAGGTGAGGAAGCTGCTGGAATGTCGGCCTAATATGCAGAATCTCCGATGACCTGGCTCGTTCCTCCTCCATTCTCATCCCTAATTCTTCTTCCCTTGTCCTTGGTGTATTGAATTGACTGACTTTTCGTTCCTTCGTCTCGCACAACGATGATATTCGGCTTGATCGACTTGTTACATGGCTATCGAGGGATAGTCCTGCTCGTGTGTCGTGGAGAGAAGATTGAAATCCGGCTCACCCTGGCCATCAACACAATGACCAAACGGCCGTTATCAGACTGTCGTACTTGATTATCGATCGTTCTCTTGTGCATCTGATCGTCTGTGACGAACCTTATGCTCTAGCGGTTTATCCCTTCCACGACATTCTGATATGAACGCTCATCATTTGACAGTATAAAAATGTTAATCTGAATATCGAAATTAAAATGCAAACAAGTAGCAAATGAGGACATGCTGCTCGACCTATTCTTTCCCTTGATTCACACACTGCCTGCCAGCCTCCATGGAGCGACCTTGATCTCTACCACCATGTTGATGGATGCTTTTATTTAGCGTCCGGCGAGTGAGCGAGGGAGATGTGGCGACAGCGGCGTAGGATGTTGCAGAAGAGGCGCTTGAAACTGACAATGGTGTGTCATAAAGGGGCATGTTGGACCGGGGATTGCATCTGAGGAGGCGCTGGTGCCTGGGACTGTTGTTGTAATGGCGGAGGTAGTCCCAATCGTATAAGTGGGGAAATGTTGCATGAATCCGCCATATAGGTGAGGGATCCCTACCGAGCAAGATGGTACTTACCAACATATAGGGATGGGCAGCCCCTTCCCATAGCGAAGATTTCCCAAATGCATAGCCAAGTAAGGGTCCCCCGAGGCCCGACCAACGTGGCTGGTTTAACCCTCCGTGGGCAGCGGGTTGCTCTCCACTCGCAGCAAGTTGGATCCTTTTCTACAGAGTGGTGTTCGTCGAACTGTCCTCCGGGGAAGGGAACTATGCGTCCGAGCCAGGCCTAACACCAGGCGAGCTCCACGTTCTGAGGAGGGATCAAATGACGCGACTCAGCGAATGGATGTCCGTAACATGAACCGCGAGTCAGTCGAAGGAACGATCACGGAGGTCCGTGCTCACAACGCAAAGGCATCCCAGGTTGATAGTAGGTCTTCTAGAAGGCGTTCCTTCCGTTTTGATAGTGTTAAGAGCTCCTCTTGATAATCTACCCCTCGTTTTAATAATGGCGATGCCATGTCCCCTTGTGATTCGAAATCACTACACGACGTTACAGGTCAAGTTAAGCCGTATCACACGATCTCACAAAGCAGTTCAGAAAGGCGTAGGTAACTCCACGCACCGACTACAATACTGAAACTTGTTTGCGATTTGTCAGCTGTTGCGCTGTTGTAGAAGACACATGATAGAGCCGATATACTAGTGGCTAGACACGGCTAGCCTTGCTGATTCTGATCTCGAACGTCGGGAGACCTTGAACGTACCGAACAAGGACTGACACGGAGGGAACGCTTCCTATGCCAATCGTCAACCGGTCGTGCCATGGTGAGTGGCGACGCATGGTTATTTCTTCAACATTCCATGTCAGGAAATTGACGAAATGCAACCATTAGTCCAGATAATGAAACCCCAGTACAAAGAAATATACAAACGAATAAGAACGCGTTTCTAGACCGACTCATTCCCGTGGCGTACATATACATCCACTGGCTGCCAGCCTCTTGGGCACAACCTTGATCTCCACCACAAAGAGCAAACCAAACTGTCGTTGACTGCCAATTGGTCGTATAGGGCTCATCAACTGTGAAACTCTTGTCTATCTAGGCCTCATGACCAGCATTGCTGATGGAGAGCTCGCGAACATATCTGGAAAAATCGAAATATTGGGAAAGCGACCGTTCTTTGATGGTCCATACTCGAATATCTATCGAGGAAAATACGATGGCCAGATGGTACGCTCGACTGACAAGGGCAATTGGCGCTGGGCTTACCCTTGGGTTGTCTAGGTAGCGGTCAAAGTTCTGAAGCCCGTTGGTCGAATACATGCCATGAGAAGAGTGCGTCTGTAGATTACCGACGGCAATCAGTCTGAACACTTGGTAGAAAATACATCGTGAGAGAGCAGTATGGGGCGCACTGGACCATCCCAATATCCTTCCTTGCATCGGGTATGCAGAAGATGATGAACAATTCGAACCATTTGGTGCACTCATTTCTCCGGTCAGTGTTTGACAGGGAGGCTATACTCACGGCGGTTGACTGATTCCTATCTTGTAGTGGTGCACCAATGGAGACATAACCAAATTTCTGGAGGAGTATGGTTCTGAAATGTCCCTGGACCAAAGGATCGAAATGGTGAGATATATTTTGCTTTCGGCAACCTAATTGAGTATTCTTTAATAGTGGAAAGGCGTTGTCAAGGGTGTAAACTATCTTCATCAATTCGACCCAATAATTGTTCACGGCGATCTGAAACCAGTAATCATACACATAGTTGAATGATCTGAGAACTGAATATGACTAGGCAAACGTTCTCCTGGACGATAATTTGACTCCACGTATATGTGATTTCGGCTTGGCAAGGATCATTCTTGAAGAAGGTAACAGCGGGACGACAACCACGACAATACACACGGGAACAGAGAGATATTTAGCCTATGAGTTGGTTGTTTCTGATGATATAGCTCTGCCCACTGCAGCAAGCGACGTACACGCATTGGGTTGTATGGGTCTAGACGTAAACCCCTCCCCAAAACAATTGAAATTAGGACGCTAAATAGTCTCCTAGGTCATTTTTCTTCAAAGTCCTTACTCCCATCGCAGAAGCAATATCCGTAATCATATCTTCCGAGATATTGGAGAAGGAGTTCCACCAGCTCCTTGTCCGAACAATCTATATGGCATAGAGGCACGCTGTTGGAATATCATTTCAAGTTGCTGGGGTCGAGATCCTGCCGCACGGCCTGATACCAGAGCGCTCCTCTCTTCCCTTCATATAGACATCTCACTTTCAACAGAAAATGTAACACCTGATGACATCCGTATGGACGTAGATGAGGCAACGCTTGAAGATAATATTCCTCGTCACGGTACTTCCGGCATTTCTGGATCCACCTTTTCTGTGCAAGTCAATAGCAGTAACCGCCTTGCGAGCTCATATGAAGACAATTTCGATTCACTTGAGGGACATGTATCGCAACCTCTCGGCACAAGAACTGCACTCAAATTGGCTGACATAGCGATACTGTCGACGGACACAGGAGACGAGGAGAAAAGTAAGGAGAGGCCTAAGGAACAAGAATCGTATGTATTTATGCTGCCAGGGGATCAGAAGCTACAAACGATTCAAACTACGTTGCACTCTACAGGGGGGAGTCTCAAGTGGCACCTTACCTGAGCAGGAGCCGCTCACCTTCGGGAAGTCCTCCCAACGATTGGCATCCGACAGAGGAATCGCCACCCACAGAAGCTGATAGACGGGGGTTTGAGAGAGCACTAGAGGGGTTGGATAAAGATCATTATTCAATCGTCGTTTATTACGGGGGGAATACATTTTGGACCCGGCGGCTCGTGCTTCAGAAGATATTGGAGTACTACAACGCGAAAGGAAACTGGCCGATGAGAGTCGAGAGGACAGGAACCCGTGCAAATGCAAGAGTGGATCATGCGGAATGTGCGATTTGTGATCGCGGACATTTCCAGAAGCTCAAGGTTCAGCAGATCGCGAAACATTTGACGTCAGAGGAATGGAGACTAAAACCATGGAGATGTATGTTTTGGTGAGCTCGTGTCAAGACTCTGAGGTAACGCGACTGTTGCTAAGCCTGCATATAGCTCGGCTGCGTATAGTCACAACGATGGCTCTCTTAAGGCCCATATGAAGAGAGTGCATGGCAAGGAGGAGAATGATGTTCGAAAAACTGCAGACAATGCACCTGGTTCTGCACTACTGCATCCTAGCATGCCACCCCCGTCAACTGCAGTTGGAGGAACTTAACGTCCATGGGGCAGCTCGAAGCAATATCCAAATCCATCACGAGTAAATTCTGCCTCAACTGGCTACCAGGACCCAATAGCAATATCGTCTCCATCCCCTTATGAACTCTCACGTGGTCATGCTGCCCCTCTACGGCTGGGAGTTCTACCGGAAGAGCTTATCTCGGACACTCTGGAGAATAGTTTTGACCCAATAAGTTCTTCACACTCATCCATAACAAAAGGCGCACATTTCTCAACTCCAACTTCGAATGCCATTGATCCAGACACCCACGATGCATCGCAGTATCAAACCCAATCCGGATCAACACAACAAGTGATGGGCCGATTATTATCACCCCCTCACAAAGAATATCTACCGAGTTCTAGTTTCTGATGGCTTGTAAGGTGGTCTGGATAGAATATACGTACTACTGCCCAGATCGTTCCCCCATTTCGGATGCACACTCTGGTTGCATCTCATCTTTCTACCTATATCTGTAGTTCCTTCTTGCTCATATGGATAATTTTCTCTAGTCTGGATCGTCCTTTCTCGGTTCTCATGTACTTACACTTCATCCCGTATCCTCGGTGCATCGAATTCACTCTACTGGTCCACCCTTGCTCCTCTATCTTGCACAATAGCGAAATGAGGTCATTGATTCGGCTAGTGACTTGTAGAATCAGTCTGGTGCATTTGTCGATACATGCCATCGAGTACACCTGGAATCCAGGAATCTAATCTTTCCATGGAGCTAGAGACTCTTGAGGTCCTCGAAGTCGAAATCAATTTTGCCTAGATAGTTCACCCGAGATAGAAGACTGGTCGCGAAATACTGGAAATTGCGGACTATTGTGGTTGTATTGATATAGAAAGTGTGATAAAGTAGCACTATGGATAAACTTTAGGTGGTGAGCGGGTGGACGCAGGCTAAGCAATCGTCGTTCCTTGGACTTCACCTACCTGTCGATAGATAATAGACAAGACCGATTCATTGATTGTTTCGATTAAGACTGGCACATGGATTGGCGTGGTCAATAAATAAAGGTCATGAGATTCAGCTACGAGATTCAGCTACTCGACAGTCGAAGTAGTATTAGTCCGGTTCGGTCATGATGAATGTCACGAGGAGGATCGAAAGCCGACTCACCCTGACCATCGACGCAACGACTTTACAAATTATAATCCTTGAGGTCAGACTGCCGTACTTGGGCGTTTAATCGTCTAAGGAAGCTGTTATGCTCTTACTGGCCACGGTTACTTTTTTTCCATGACATTCTACTGCACGACGTTACAGCTCAAGTTAAGCTGTATCACACGATCTCACAAGCAGTTCAGAAAGGCGTAGCTAACTCTACGCACCGACTACAATATCGAAACTTGTTTGCGATTTGTCAGCAATCAGTCACCTGTGGTAGAATACACATAATAGAGCCGATATACTAGTGGCCAGACACGGCCAGTCGTGCTGGTTCTGATCTCGAACATTGGGAGACCTTGAACGTACTGAACAAGGACTGACACGGAGGGAACGCTTCCCATGCCAATCGTCAACCGGTCGTGCCATGGTGAGTGGCGACGCATGGTTATTCCTTCAACATTTCATGTCAGGAAATTGACGAAATGCAACCATTAGTCCAGATAATGAAACCCCAGTACAAAGAAATATACAAACGAATAAGAACGCGTTTCTAGACCGACTCATTCCCGTGGCGTACATATACATCCACTGGCTGCCAGCCTCTTGGGCACAACCTTGATCTCCACCACAAAGAGCAAACCAAACTGTTTTTGACTGCCAATTGGTCGTATAGGGCTCATCAACTGTGAAACACTTGTCTATCTAGGCCTCATGACCAACATTGCTGATGGAGAGCTCGCGAACATATCTGGAGAAATCGAAATATTGGAAAAGCGACCGTTCTTTGATGGTCCATACTCGAGTATCTATCGAGGAAAATATGATGGCCAGATGGTACGCTCGACTGACAAGGGCAATTGGCGCTGGGCTTACCCTTGGGTTGTCTAGGTAGCGGTCAAAGTTCTGAAGCCCGTTGGTCGAATACAAACTATAAAAAGAGTGCGCCTAGATCCCATCGATGGCAGTCTTTTCTGAATATCTAGTAGAAAATACTCCGCGAAAGAGTGGTATGGGGCGCACTGGATCACCCCAATATTCTTCCTTGCATCGGATATGCAGAAGATAACGAACGATTCGGACCATATGGTGCACTCGTTGCTCCGGTAAGTGCTTGAAAGGATGCCCATAGCTGCGGGGTGGACTAACTCCTGGTTGATAGTGGTGCGCCAATAGAGACATGTTCATGTATCTGGCACAGTATGGTTCTGACATGTCCCTGGACCAAAGGGTTGCAATGGTGAGACCAGGTTTTGCTTTTCGAACTCTGGTTAAGCTCTCTTCTCCAGTGGAAGGGTGTCGTCGAGGGTGTGAATTACCTCCATCAATTCGACCCAATTATTGTTCACGGTAATCTGAATCCAGTAAGTAAATATGTGATTGGATGATCTGAGAACTGAAGATGACAGGCAAACATTCTCCTGGACGACAATTTGACCCCACGTATATGTGTTCT
>WSTN01000502.1:0-12140 GCA_019623675.1 Serendipita sp. 398 | reverse complement strand
GGCCTTTCTAATTGTATATTACTTGCGGACATTTCTATGTTTAATTATTTCTGTGTGTGCATAGATAGAGTTGCTTTGCCGATCCTTTGGCCCTCCCCGGTGCTATTACTCCATGCATGTCTATTGTGTCTTCTGACTTCTGGGTGGATGCTGGCCGCGTCTTCTTTTCTGTTAGAGTCAGCTGAAGTATAGACGCTTCATCTATAATCAATCCTTTGTGTTTGGAGCTTACAGAGTACTGAGAAGAGATCAGTGGACGGTGGTGCTGCAGAATTTGAACCGGATCTCGACTAACACCACGACACGGACTGCCTTTCTGCGTCGACACCCATCCATGGCTCAACCCCTTTACTTCGATGACCTGTTCTAGTGGCCTGCATGTTGATTGTGCAACGACGGGTCCTTTATTAGCACAAGCACACTCGATCTATACAATCAGTCTCAACTTCGACACCCACAACGTAGACAAGTACCTACGACCTCCCCGAGGGAAAAATGTTAAAATTTTGGGTGTATATCGCTCTCTGTCCTCCTAGGATTCGCTGGAGGTGATTCGAGGGAAGAGTCGTTCAATCATGTTGCGACTATGGGATCCGATCACGTGTGTTGGATTTCTTCTTCTGTCGAGATTCGGAATCGCTAGGGTATTCGTGGTCGACTGAGTGACCCCTTTCCACCTCTGATACAGGCTCGACCTCCTTCCAAGAGATCAACAGTAAATGTGGTCCACGGAGGCATATCCCTGACTTCCGTCGGGGCATATCGAGCTAGTGTGAATCAACTTTCGTAGTTGTTTTATTGCTTTACTAACTCGACCTAGTCTCTTCAGAGCAACCTTCCTCTCATCGGAGAACGGTGTGCCTATTGGTCCTGCGCCGGTGTCGCATACTTTTCGATGTGAGCAATATTCTGGTGGCATTCATCTTCAAGCTTACCATGTTTGAAGGACCAATCTGCGCATCTCAAGGCCCATCCGCCCTTCGACATTGCAGAGGTCCGATCTCCGATGAATACACCGAGTACGAACATCCAAACTTCAGTATAGCGAATTTCAAGTCCTCAAAGCTATTTCCTTAGGTGATACGGAGGAGTCCAAATTGGGATGCTCGTTCTTGCGGTGCCGCCGCGAGTGGTAAAGCGGAGCCTGGCAACTTGAACTCGCTTCACAGCAACAATTCGACTCCTCTTCTATCCAATCATGGGTTAGTACAATATAGTGATCGTATCTTGAGAGCCCTATGCTGACAAATAGCAGATATCACGCAGGATGAGTTACAATGGATCATCGAGCACGTATTCCTTCCTCCACGCCTTCCCCAAAAGAGCGACGCAGAGCTCGTTCGAAAGGAAATCGCTCTTCTCAATGCACTCGTCAATGCTTTGGACAGTTTCCTGGACACGTTGCGGCATATGGGAGTTGCACAAACAACACTGAAGACGTGGGGTTGTATTCGGACCATGCTTCGAAATATGACATATCTCCACAATTCAGAGAGTTTCTCTCAAGGCATTATCGAAAATCTTCTCCGTGAAATGAGCACGGGAGGTGAGTTATGACTCCTTTTACACCAGGAATAAATGACCTTACGATGTCTGTATAGATGTACTTCCCCTCCATATTCGTGCTCAAAATGCGGGTGTTATATTTCGTAAACGATCACCTCATCAAATGACATTCGAAGCTTTCGAGGCCTCACTACCAACCAAAGTCATTCTGCAGACGAAAGCCAAAGTTCGAGTCAGCTTCCCAGCAAACCCTAGGCTTTCTTTTCCAACCGATTCCGGCTTCCATAAACCTCTCTCCAACGTGCTGTCCTATCTGGCGAACACGGAGATGAGTGACGCGGTTCCTACCACCAAGAAAGGTGGAAATATCCATCAGGAAATTAGGGATACTGTCAGTCCACGATATATAACCGAAGCATTGGCGGGCGTCATTCGTGCATATTCATCCTCGGTTGGCCACACCCCAGTCGAGACAGAGTACGTTCACAAGCGAATCGACGACCATGTCCTGTGGAAATCTGCTCTCAAGCCATGGCGACGGAGCTCACTCTGGCTCATTGTACGAGTTGCTCTTCAAACAACTCTGAACGAGAATGGAGTGATTGCCGCGGAGGGCTACAAAGCCTTTATGCCTCATTTCATGGCATCTATCCTCCGCCATGCTATCCAGGGAGATCCCGATCACTTCACACTAGATGTGCTTCATCACATGAACGCTAAGGTTGCGAGGCGTTTGAGCAAAATTCTCGCTCTGGTAGATAATAAAGAATATCCGACCGTAGCGGCATGTGTCTTGGTCATCAAAGGCTTCAATACGATCCTAGAGCAAAGATGGGGGAAGTTACAGGAGATATTTTCGTCCAAAACCCAATGGGAATCGCCTGGACCTTCCCTCTTTCATGGGTGCACCACAATTCGATTCGTCGAGAGTAACGAATACCTGAAGAAGGTTATAACTCGTCAATCTGTTCTTCGGGAAATGGGATCAAGCTACAACGATGATGAGACAGTCAAGCGGTTGCGTTCTTCATACCAACCACGCTCCGTAATGTCAGAAAAAAAACTCCCAATGCTCCCAAAGAGCAAGGAGCTTGATATCTCTCTATTTGATATCGAACAATGGATTGATACCCACCTATCCAGCTGGAAGAGTTCATCTACCCGGTCGGCCAAAGACGCCCTGCCAGTCTTTCGACTGATTGAGTGGTATCGGATGACGGCGGCAAAGCTATACGAAGGCAATCCCGAGCGGCTCTCTCTCATGCACCTTTGTGTGATTGAGCTGTGGGTAGCTCTGGACCAGCTCGTGACTAGCTGGTGTCCTCTTCTCACAGAGTATTCACCAGAACTACCACATACCCTCCTCGATCCACTTCTTTTACCATATTTAAGCCAGATGAAACGTCTTCAGAACGTACAGCAATATTTACACCGTCGCCATGAGAAGGCGCGACTGCATGGCAATCGATCAACATTTGCCAATACGAATACCCATACATCCTTTGCATTCCGTTTTTTTGATACACCGCTCGGAACTCAACAAGTAGCTTTGGAGAACCGTATGCGCCAATCAGCAGCTAAGCAGAAGCAAAAGAAGCTTGAAGAACTCAGAAACGTCAATCTACAATATGAACAACTTATGAAGGAAGCGAACCGGTTGCAATGCACGCGGACGCCTGGCAAGAAGAAGTGCAAATGTCCGAAATGCAAGCTTTTGAAGTCGGCTAGAGTCCTTCGGATCTTTCCATTTGAAGATTTATTGCCTTCCTCCCCAAATCTCGCACGCCCCATCGTCTTCGAACTAGGCTGTCCAGCCGCCTTTGCGATCTGGAGAGACGCTACATTTGATATTCTTTCTCTTGCACGACCGGACGATATACCTCCTACCAAAGCAGAATCATATCCTCTCAAAACCTATGATGCTGTTAAAGACCATTTCAAACCGGAGTATCAAGGAGAGGGTGTAACCTTGGCTTCTAGTGCAAAATCCATCCGCCATTCTCACTACGGTAAAGGTCACTCTTTGCCTGCTAAAGAATCAGACGTCATATTTCAGCATGCCGGTCGCTTCCAGCTATTTCATGCCGCATCGAGGAGTTGGGTCGAGCCAATCAAAGACGCGACAATCCAGCCCAACTGTACTTTCAAACTAGAAGGCATATATGAGACTTTGCAGCCATATTTGGAAGGAACAACACATTCACCCAATTCCGTTCTCGCGTCCCTTATTCACTGCCCGCTTGACCTCTCGCGTCGTGAATTCGTCGTATTTGGTCAATTTCGGTCTGGAAACAGAATTCAGTGGCGGAATTTGATGCGAGCCATACGATCTCAGAGCATCTCATTCTCCGACCCTTCCGTTTATGCCCTTGTGCTCCAGACGATCTGGCAGGCAGGGCCAGAGGAAACAATCGGTACATGGGAACATGAAATTGTTTACAGAGAAGCACATCAGGATCTCCTAGAGGTGCATTTTACCTCTCAGGTGATTGAGGAGCTCAACTTTGCTGTCGCTTCGCTCCAAGAGAATTGGAAACAGCTTCTGCAGTTAGCCGTCATCATTGCAATAGCAATGCGTGTGCATTGCTTTGCTCCCGGCTCTTCTGTTAAAGAGAGCGCCCTCGGGTTGCTGGTTACGACGAGGGCTTTGGCAACACGCTGGATGGAAGCTACTATGAATTTTGAGCAAGCCTCATCTCAAGAAAACCCAGCTGCCGAAGTAGAATTCATGCGCCAAACTGCTGCGTCTATCGCAGTTGTATTACGATCTACGTACGATTTTGACAACAACGAACTGCAAAATACATTTCGAAAACAGGACGACGTCGTTAATTTCCTCTATGCAGGCTCCATCATCTCCAGCTTTTCCGGCACTTGGACAAAAGGAATGGCTTTTCTAGTGGAGAGGGATCGTAGAATTGGCCTCAAATTACATGGTCACGTAGAAAACGCTCTCAGGAGACATCCAAGTGCCCTCGCTTGCCTATTTTCCAAGGAAATTAGACGGCCAGTCCGCGGGCTCGGCGGAGCGCCTTTACAATCTCCGGCCGAAAGATGGTGGCACATGACGGCACATATCGACGACGAATCGCGAAAGTACTCGATACATGTCGATGTGATCAGTGGCGCAATTTTGATCGATGGGAAACCCGCCCAAGGGCTTCCCCCACAAATTACTCAGCATCCTTCGTACAAATCACTCTTCACGGGCTATGTAAGTCCATAAATTGGCTTCACTTCAATATTAATAACAACTTATTCCAGCAATTCTTCAACATTAGACCATCCAGGATATCATTTGAAGGGACTTTCGGTGGCTCAATTGTTGGTCCACGTGTTTTTTCAGTGGCTTTCAATCTAACAAGGCGCCTAGATTAGATTCACTTTGATAAAGGACGAATTGGTCATACATCGGCAGGAAGGAGAGGAGATCGAAGAGTACATACCGGCTGGACGTTTAGCAGATGATTTGCCCGGTTGTCTTATTGATGGGCACCATCACTGGTACTCGACTTCTCGTTCTGTGATCGAGGCACGTCCACACAACTGCCGTTGGAAACTTGATGGCTCTGCATATTGGCACATCACTCTCCGCTGGACAGCGGTGGGGATACAAGGCGAAATGCAAAGAAAAACGTCGGATCGAGTCCAGTATGGAGTCGATGTACATTCTGGTCTGTATGGGCACCTCTTCCGCTCTTTGCAGGCCATCGAACCCAACAAACGAGGTCTCCTCATCATTACTGAAGAAGCCGATAATAATACCCTCAAGCCAACGATATTTGTCCCCAGACATAATCTGACCTTCTCTTTGGACCGCTCAGGTCAGTTAGAGTGCCAAAGCACTCCTGGCTATGTCCTGGATAAGGATTGGAGTGGATTGTCTACGTTTTTCGGCCTACAGAACCTGTTATGCCTTCGACATGGATCCTCTGCTACCCTACCACGCAAGATTATTGTTCCAAAAGGCCAAATTACAGCACAGATCGGAAAATTTGGCCATCCGCTAGTGACAATAGACTCCAGTCAATCAAGTGGCTGCTTTTTCTATGGAGTCGATACCCTTGTTGGTCGACTGGTCGGCTCCAGGTCAATGGAGAGCGACTTATATGCAGCCAAACTTCATGCCTATACCTCTTCCCCTTTCCACGACCCCTTACTTCAGAGATCAGGAACCTGTGAAGCTTTGTCTCGCCTAAAAAGTGCATCCTCGTACCCCTCCAATGAATTATCGCCTTTTTCTCGACAGATTCTTGAGGATCTTGTCCTCCTCACCCCAAAGCGAAGCTTTTACCCGAAGCAGCTTAAGGTGATGGAGACGGTTAACTGGGACGATAATCTCCCACCAACCTCGCAGAACATACAATTTCAACCGTTGGTGGAGGAAATAATGACGTTCTGGCGGGGCATATCACTGTTTCATCAAGAACAAGATGTAGACCCAGTTGTGGATACCGAAGTAGAACCCAACCTGTTGAACGATCGCATCACTTGGAGAGACTGGTCCATCGGGTCTGACCCTCGTCAGTCCGACGGTCTCTATTGCTCTCGTGACTCGTTGGATTTGGATCATTCACGAAAACGGGAAGCTAAGGCTTTCAGAATTGCGAACGCTATTTTATCGCCTGATGAGGGGTTGCCTGAAGCTCCATCTTTATCTCAAGATGCCTACCAATGGGCAGTAGTTAGAGATAGTCGTTGGAGATGGCAAGATGTTCATAATTGGCTACCCTCCGACGACGATCCCTCCCCGCCAGATGCATGGTTTGGCCTTTATTCACTCTGTCAGTCTACAGGCCCGCTTCCATCTTTGGACGCTGCTGTGGCCTTGGCCTTCTTAGGCTACCGTGGGATGAAGCTCAATTTGGTATCATCTCTGATCAGAGTCACCAAGGAGTCGCTCTTTAGACAACCTCGATTCACCTCCCCCAGATTCGATGTCGTTGACTTGAGGAACACATCTCAATTCAATCATAACGCCATTTCAAAGCTCCTCGAGATGGCGCAAATAGGGTTCAACAATAGCATATATTTCCTGTCGCTCCGTGATACCCAGCGCGATAGCGCCGTTTCTTTGGCAAAAGCCAAGGGCAATTACGAGAGAGCACTGGCTGAGCAAGTAAATCGGGCTGCCAGCGAGATAACGAAGACGTGGCCTAGTGAAGTATCATCCTCAGTCATCAAATATGACTCTCTACTGTCATCAGACAAGTTCGATGCCTTTGCTACACCGGCATTGCATCAATGGGCCAACAATCATCGAATCCGAGATTTCGTTAACAAGGTCCATACCTCTCTGCAATCTGGCCGTATTTTGTTCATGTCCGCACATTTATATCAGCCCAACTTGCCAAAACATACCATTTCTGGTCGCCGACTTACTGCAATGACTTTGGATGGTTTGCTTTTGGTAAGATCACCTCCTTTTGGTGTTCTGGCTACACTGGATCCTCCATTACAGCATTTAGTGAACGAAGATATCCATGACACGCTGCCATCACCCCTGTCACATCTCCTTGGAAGACTCGCCCAATATGGCAACAGCCCCATACGCTCTCGATACCTGAAAGAACTACAGCGTAGTTCAGATGCATATAAAGGACGACAAAGTCTTTTGGGAGTCGATTCTAACCTAACTCTTGATCCCCAGTTATTTGAGACTCGTCAAATGGCAAGCCTCAGTCAAACTAGTGCCCTTATTGAAGATATCCAATCAGAGCTACTGCCTCACTCTCCAAGAGAGGAGCTGATGCGTCTAGCGGGGCTATGGCCGGATATCAACCCACACACTCTTCTGCGCCAACTCACAATAAAGAAACGGGATAGCATGCGCCGTGTCTGGGTTGAATGCCTGGTTAGCTATGGCCTTGGTATTCGTGATACAATGCGCTTCACAAGAATGTTGGATCAATGTCTCAGCAAAAAGGACATCCTATTGTCTGCAGAAATTCGGTGGACACAGAACTGGGATGCATCAAAATTCCCCGAATGGATTTTGATCGAGATAGATGGAAATTTCTCTATCAGAGACCTACAGTCTGATGTGGCATATAAGATGCTGTTTCCTGACGATAACCGGAACGCAGTCATGCAGCTTAATATGGGCGAGGGAAAATCATCCGTCAGTTTTACCATCTCATCCCTGTAACACCACTGACAACAGTACTTAGGTGATTATCCCAATCGTTGCTTCATCCGCAGCAAACGGGAATGCACTGGTTCGTGTAGTTGTGCCACGGGCCCAGTCGAAGCAACAATTGCATATCCTCCGCCGAACTCTCACCGACCTCTGCAATCACCGCATATTTGTCCTTCCCTTCCACCGCAAAATAGCTCTAGATCGTCAGGGTGCAGCTGATGTGGCTCTCCATCTTCGCCACGGTGTCTCCTCTGGGTCCATATGGTTATGTGAACCTGAGCAGATTCTATCTCTTCGTCTTCTTGGAATAGATCGTATCACCAACCCGAAGAAATTCGACACTGAAACTGGCACAGAACTCGTCCGACTTCAGCAGTGGCTAGACAGAACAACTAGAGATATCCTCGATGAAAGCGACGAGGTATTACACGCTCGACAGCAGGTGATATATACCGTGGGAGATCAGCAAGATCTGGAAGGCTCCTATCTAAGATGGGAAGTCCCACAGAAACTGCTTGGTCTGTTTTCAATGTATCTTTCCACGGAAGAAGTCCATAAAGGAGTATTCTGGGCACAATGGTCTGATGAAGGATTCGCATTCCCACATATTCGATGCCTCTCCGAAGAAGGCAGGCACTTCATTCATTCGTTTGTGCGCCACTCCATCAGGGGCAATAATTGGCCAATACCTCAGCATCTTAAGGAATCCGCAATTGACTTTGTGACGTCAATGTCACCCTCATCTTCTACCAAGACACGTATCGAAAGCTATAACGCTCAGGAGAAGGAGGAAGGAGAGCCTAATGACCGATTAATGCACACTTTGATGATCCTTCGGGGTTTAATCAGCTGCGACATTCTTCTTCATGTACTCAAAGACAAAAGATGGCGAGTCAACTATGGTCTAGATCTACGTCGCACTCAGTTGGCCGTCCCTTACCGTGCTAAGGACTATCCATCACAAAGATCTGAATTTGGTCACCCAGATATCACCATTCTTCTTACGTGCCTGTCATACTACTATGGTGGACTCAATGATGATATGTTGGAAAAGTTGATCAGGCGGTTACTCAAATCCAACACCCCAGACCTTACGTATACCGAGTGGCTTCGTCCCTGCTGGAATCAAGTCCCTTCAGACCTTCGGACCATTGGTGGGATAAATGTGGAGGACAAGGTCCTCCTGAAAGCACGTCTATTTCCTCTGTTAAGATTCAACAAGTCAACCATCGACTTCTATCTGAACAATCTCGTCTTTCCCAGAGACGCGAAAGAGTATCCCCGGAAACTCTCCTCTAGTGGCTGGGATTTGGCCAGAGAAAAGCAGCTGCCCACCACTGGCTTCAGTGGTACCAATGATGCCCGATTCCTCTTACCAATAAATATTTCCCAGATGGACAACAGTGCTCATATACACACCAACGCAACAGTAATCTCTCATCTACTGCTGGACGAGAATGCTACAGTTATTCACCATCCCAATAGCTTGACTTCCTCCGAAATTCTCAAAATGACGATGGAACACCCTTCCAATCCTACGGTCATCCTCGATGTTGGGGCGCAGATCCTCGACGGATCCAATCTGGACTTCGTGACAATGTGGCTGTCTTTGCATGAAGATCACACCAAAATCAGAGCGGCTATCTACTTCGATGAAAGGGGCAATCTGATGGTGCTTAGTCGTGATGGCACAATTCAAAGCTTCGTGGACTCTCCTTATTCAGAAAGATTAGACCAGTGCTTAACCTATCTGGATGAAGCTCATACAAGAGGAACAGATCTGCGGCTGCCTGATGCATGTGCCGTGGTCACTCTTGGACCGAAATTGACGAAGGACAAACTCGTCCAAGGTATGTCCCTTTACGAGTATCTAGCCTTAACCTCATTTTAAAACCTACTAGGATGTATGCGTATGCGTCGCCTCGGGAATGGACATCGTCTCGTCTTTTTCGCCCCTGAAGAGGTGGCTAAATTAATTCAAGACGGAAAGGAACTGTCAGGGCACCCCGTGACAACCTTCGATGTCATCATATGGGCGATTCAAGAAACATGGCGTCAAATGCATACGGACATCTCCAGTTGGGCAATGCAGGGTTATTCCTTTGCAAACCGAGAGGAAGGATGGCGGCGAATTGGGGCGAAGTCTCTCCCTCCTGGCGTCGTAGCAAGCCTATTTTGTGAACCCGAAGGGCATACTCTTGCATCCTTATACGCCAACTTCACACAGTCCGCCGCACCCTGGACTCTTATGGGTGATTGGCACACCCTTCATCACTCGCAAAGGCAGCTCCTCCACCGCATCAATGAGCGATGCAAAGAATTTGGCGACTTCAGCTCTCATTTGGTCATGTTTGGCGAAGAGAAGGAAATAGAGCTCGTTCACGAGAAAGAGCAGGAGAGAGAAGTACAACGAGCGCCACATGCAACTGCTCTCGAGCATCATCTCTTCCAGAATCTAGTCGACTTTGTGAAAAACCCGGGCCGACTCCCAATGCGCTCCGCGATTCTGTATGCACAGGACGCATTCGCCGGAACCACACTCAGTGACCCTCCAAGGGGCTTCAAAGAGCTATTTTCCGCACTCTATGTCACACGCGACTTCTGCAAAGTCATCGAGACCAAGCATCCAGAGGCCATGAGCCGATTCATGCGACCTATAGAATGGGTAATCACGCCCAATAAGTCACCCCCAGATTTCGTCATCATCATCAGTCCATTCGAGGCGAATGCACTCATGCCGCTGTTTCGACTAACGACGAAACTAAGGCTGCATCCCTTTGCCCCTCGTAACAATGTGACAATGCGCTCATTGGAGGACCTCACGTGGTTCACCGTATGTTCTGCGCCGGTGACAGCACCATTGCCTCGCCAGCTGGTCGTCCCGTTGAACTTGTTCTCTGGTGCACTTTTCATACGGGACGAGGCAACTTACAAGTACATCTGTGCCGCAATGAGGCTATATATCGATCCGGCGCCATTGCCTTTCGGTTTAGAGGATAAAGTCACATCCGTGGGCTTCGTCTGGAACGATGCCGCTCGCGCCGAGCTTGGAATGACCGGACCAGGCTTCACGATGAATGCAGTCTTCTTTTTCCGAAAGCTCCTACGATTCAGGAGGCACGGTCAAGGATTCCGCCCTTCCCATATGAGCAAGGTTCTTTTCGGGGAGAGGTTGGTCAAGTCAGACTTCATGGGCGACTCATAAGACCGTTCATACAGTAAGTATTCACCCTCCATTGCAATGAAGACGCTGGTTGTTAACATCCTTACAGAGGTACTAACCGTCTTCTCTACCATACTTTATCTCGACGTTTCCTAGAACCAATGCACATGACTTCTGCTTTCAAACCTTGGATCTATATTCCTCTAGATATCATTTTACCGTATTAAATTTGTATATTATCGTTCGAAACGAGACCTGCTTCGCCATTATTGCTGACCACGGCTGTGTATATATGTCGAAGTGGCGGGTAATTATCACTTGGTCCCTCTCTTCACATTCATGCGCTAGGCACAGCGGCGTATATCCCCGCCTTTCAAACCATTTTGTACCATAAATTCGATGAAACCCTTACGAGAAGCGTCTCAAAGTCCCACACGCAACATAATGAGCAGAACTTTGGCCCAGGCGCTGATGGTCAGTCGTCGAAATGACCGTAAGGAGCGACCTCTGCCGCAACCAACGAACGGATCGAATTCTTCTGTCAACATCAACACCTCTCCGCCAACAGACTTCACTTATAACGAGCGCTACTACCAAGTGCGTACCCCCGTGGCACCCGAACACGTTTAGGTTGTAGCCCCTAATTACCTCATCCTAGGCCCAAATTGCGCATCTACAGACATCAATGGCTAAACAGAACGTGACATTTGTTCGAGTGGTGAGTAGTTTACCCCGTTTCGGTCCCTATGACGCGATTCGTCCCAAATCCAGACTGACTTTCGACTATATAGACCATTGGATTTGGAATTTTGGTATTAGTTATGCTCGCTGTTATCTTATTTCTTCTGCTTCGGCCCGCAAACTGCGATCATGTTGGCCATCGGTTCAATATACCAATATTCTCACCATGGACTTCCGCTGTACGTCTGCCCTTTACTCTGGTCCTTGTGGTAGACTGACAATACGTATATTAGCACGAAAAGGAGCAATATACATCATCGGGATGGAGTCTCACATCCGTTGGTTTATTGACGACGATATCACTCCTTGTGTGGCAGAACCGCAATGCCCTCATGATACCCCTCATGGAACTCGCTACGAACCAAATGCCGATGATTCGACAATTCTTAGGCCGATAGTATCTTGGGGCTCCTTGGTTTACTTCGTCGAGTAGAAATGGACAACTATTTATACACAAACCCTATCTGTGACTCGCTTGTCTTCTCTAAAGTCATATTTAAGTGAAATGTAATATTTAACCTTGTTCGGATTACGTCCAGGGGAAATTACTATATTTATTGGTCCACTAGAGGGGAAAATCTGGAGGAAAAT
>WSTN01000501.1:0-12142 GCA_019623675.1 Serendipita sp. 398 | reverse complement strand
GGCCTGGCGATCGCCGTCGGTCTGCATCGTAATCCACCGTATCATACCGGGATTCTCCATGTCGACGAGAGCGGGGAAAGCGACTCCTTGATCTGGATCTTCGGTCTAGTTTTCTTGGTAACCTGAGCAGGGACCTGGAACAAGACGTTGAACGAGGACAATGATGGCTCGATTGAGTAATTTGGGCAGGTGAGCGGGATCTCCGGTGTCTGCGAGGAGAATACAACCGAGATCGACGAGTTGACCCTGTCAAGATCACGGCAGGAGGTGTGCGCGAGCGTTCGTGATGACATACGCAACGTGGGGAGCGAGAGCGTGAGCGGGGCCAATCACACTCTATGATCAATGGTGGGGTTTGATGTCTTTCTCTCCTCCCCAATACATTATGAGGCGAGTGCGAGTGCGAGCAACGAGTTCCGGTGTAAATCACAGGAGGCGGAGAGCGACTCCGCCTCTCTGAGTGAATGATGCGAGTTGGAGAGCGAATTCGCCTGCTTCCGCCTGTCTGAATGATGCGAGTTGAAGATCGACTGCGTCTACCCAGAATTTGAAACAGAAATCCTCGTCTGCTTGATCGATCTTTGCCTTCCACTACGATGGGCCGAGGGCTATCACGTTGATCGCCTTGAATGATAATAAGCTGTTGATCCCGCCTAGACGACTCTGTGGGACCTGCGATAATGACAGGCTGCTGCTGAGAATCACGCCTCGAATGCCCAGAGGCTCCGGCAAGAATAACACGTTGGGGACTTTGACTGCGCGATCTTCGAGATTGGGCAATTACAATCGGCGAGCGAGAACGTGAGCGCGGCCGACTGGAAGGCCTAATTAATCGTCGTGGGGAACGAGAGCGGGATCGCTCGGGAGGAGCTTCCATGATGACACGAGGAGAGGAATGAGATCTCGAGGGTCTAGAGGGACCTTGCATGTATACTGTCCTTTCTGGGCTCCGACTACGTGAGCGTCGAGAGTGATCCGGTTCTTGAACGACGACCGTTCGACGTGGAGAGCGATGCCTTCGTGAACTTGGCGGTGCCCCAGCGATGACTACTGGACTCAGTGACCTGCTCCGGCTTCTACTATCCTCACGCTGCCCTCCGTCACCAACTATGACAGTGCGGTGCTCTCTTCTACGGGATGAGCGTGGTCTTGACATGCCTGATGCACCAGCGAGTATGATCGGACTCGGAGTCCTGCTTCTACTTCTACTTCCGCTTCCGCTATCACGATGATGTCCTCCTTCACTGAATACGACCATACGTTTTTTCCTTCGAGAGGAAGGTGGCCTCGAACTAGATGAATAACCAGTCAAAATGACCGGACTTGGGGTACGACTCCTACTCCTACTCCCACTCCTACTTCGGTGGCCACGACTTCGACCGTGTTCCCCTAGTACTACAACAGGCTCCCCACCTCGATACGATCGGGGATCTCGCAACCTACTGCCCTCATGAATGATCATGGGTGGAGACTGAGAGCGTCGACGCGAGCTAGCATGAGTTATCTCTGGCAGGTCTGTCCTGGTGGGAGACCGGGAACCATCATGATGACGACGAGATTGAGAACTAGAATGTGGGGGTATGATTACGTTGGTGATGTGGGGTTACTGCTGAGAACTCTGGGGACGACAATGGGGAGATCCTCCACGTGATGGATTGAAGATATGGGCGGACGTTGCGCGGTGCATATCGTCTCGATGCGGACTAGGGCTCCGGAATGTAGGACGTGATCTTTGGGGTGGCGCTGTGCTGTTTGGTTTGGTGACGTTGCATTAGCTCGTTTCGCTACGTGCTGGCTGTCAGATGATGGACGCAAATGGAATAGATACGACGAACCTGTAAGAGAGCCAGCATTTCAGCATATGATGCATTTGAAGGCAGTTCTCCGAGTGGAATGATAGGCCTGGAGAACCGAGGCTCTCTGGGGATAAGAATAGGAGTCCTGGTTGGTGTACCGGCTTCCGAAGGCTTGCCGTGTACTGAGTCAGCCTTCTGAATGTTAAAAAGAATCTCCCTTCCACAAACAAGATCAAACTAACCAATAATATCTCAGGTATTGTGTGACGCGGGCGATCTTTATACCAGGGCGCCGTTATCGGCTCATCCTGAAAGCCAAACTCGACCGGGCACTATCAGGACGAGGAGGGATTTCCTAGACGAAGAAAAGAAACAAATTTAGTCAAACAATAGAATGGCAACAATTGAAACCACCAACCAGAACTTCTTCTACTGGTTCGTTTCCGCCTGGAATGTATGTGCCATCCCCACCTCTGCGTTGTCGTCTCGTCTCTTGTAATAGCTTTAATAAGTCAAGATCCGGTCCAGAATCCTTGAGAACTTCTGATAAAGGTTGCTGGTATGTTTGAGTGGGGGTACTCTCTGATTCGACCTGTACTGGAGGCGGTGGAGTGCGTGTGGTCATTATAATGGGTTGAGCACGCCCCCACATCGGAGTAGAAGGCACAGGCACCGTTCCAGGCGCTCCACAAGCCTGGGACTAGGGCTTCGCATTAAACGACCACGGCGGGAAATCGGACGGCGAATCGAGGGGAATCGGCAATATGTTGTCCATACAATGACGCAGGTGGTGGAGATGATCGAGAGACAGACTGAGTAGGGGTCAGCGATTCCTTTGACGTCGGGCGAACCGACGAGAACGGAACGACCGGTTGGGGCGGGGCTGGCATGTCCAGTACATCCTGCAGGCGATTCTGAGGGTTATTTAGCTGAAGCGTCGCACCAGTGTCCTCTGTCTCCGCAATGGACTCTGTCTCCGTCTCCGTCGCTTCACTCTCTAAAGGAAGTTCCCGCGCAGCCTCTCCGGCTTCAACAATATTGCACAGGGTATCAGCAATCTGTGAGAGAAGGTCGGCATAAGGAGAACGGCGAGGTGTAGGTTGTGAAGGGGGGAGAACAGGTAGCTGGATGGGGGCCGGTTCTGAAGTTCTTCAATGACATCATTCGTTTTGTTCTGCTGATCCATGAGCTTATCTATCTGACGCCGTAAATCGTTGAGCATATTGCGAAGTTGTGCATCAGACACACCTTGTCGAAGCATAATGTTCGATCGTGCAGGAGATCCTTGGCCCGAGCGAGTGATTAGCTGATGCTCCCAATAAATACAATGAGACTGATTTCGTCATGCATGATGGACGATCCCACGCGTGTTGGCTCTTGGAAGATAGGAAGTCCGGGACTGGATAGCGACTGGATCGATTTAGTCACGCTTCCAGAACTCAGCTGGAGCAGTGATTCAGGGGGATCAAGAGAAATGACGGCCGCCTTAGGAGGGGATACATCACAACATCTTTCGGGGGATCAGGGAGAGGAGGAAGGGGAGGACTTAGCGCCGGAATAATAACTGGCCGTGGTGGTGACTTGGCCGCTTCCTTGCGTACGACATCCGCCAACTTTTTTAGCTCATTTTTGACCCGATCCAACTGGTCTTTGACGTCGTCATGCTCCGCTACCCGCTGTGGGTCTACACCATCTCGATATTCCAAAAGACGATTGGCGTCATGAGTAATGATCTCCATCGGTGCCGAAGCTGTTGAAGGAACCGTGGAAAGGTCGTCACGGAGGTGGAAGCTCTGGGCTGATGTCATCGTCACGCTGACAGTTGGACTGCAAGGGTGCGAGCTTCACTCTCCTGGAGTAAAGAGTTTAGAAGATAATTATCATTTCGGTGAGTTCGCTTACCGGAGGTGCTGCCATTATACTGCAAATGGAGGACGATCTAGAGGTCAAGAAAATACTCGATTGCAGTGATGACATTGAGGATACCGATTCGGATCGACTTAGAGAGGATCCTGAGAATGTGTCTCGAAACGCTGAAGGAATAGGTGCCAAGGATGGCAAGGATCGGATTGGGACGCTTGTCGAGTGTGTGCTGCGAGTAATTGACGATTTACCGTCACTAGAATCGACAAGAACGGGTCCGAAAACAGAGCTGTCGTCGTCTTCTGCAGTTGGCGGAAGACCGATGGAGATGGCAGACGGCATGTAGTCGAACTGGCTGGAGCTCATTGATTGCCCTGAATCGCTGGCTGCATAAGATGCCCCATAGTAAGAGTCTGTCGAGAGCCGAACAGCCGTCCAAATCACCCCGAACCCCCCACAGCACGCTCTCGAGGCATTGCACCGCGCCTTGGAATGGCCGTACCACAATGCAGCTCGAAAGGCTATGGTAAGAGCCCGTCGTGAGCTGGCCAGTTGTCTAATTGGTATATGGTGAGAGGGGGACGCGAAAGGCACTGCGCTGTATTCGATAGAGCTTAGCCAGCAGTTTGCTGTGGAGTATTCCGAGGAACTACTGACCCGTTCGGCTGTCATGTATATTGACTTGGATAAAATGGTTGGGATCGAGCCAATGGAGCCAATTGGAGTAGCATACTCTGGAGCACTCACATATGGCGACGACAGTGCGAGGTATGGCTGGGCGTAGGAGAGCGTTCGGTACTACTCCCGCTCACTGGTATAAGTTCCGATATGTCAGAAGATATGCAGACATCATATGCAATGATGCTATAGGTAGAGTCCTCCCCTACTGAGCGAGACCATGCTAACTCGCGCTCGTGGAGGTAGAGTAGGAATCAGCGCGAGTGAGACGGCTGCAAGGAGTAACCCGGTCTATTTTCTTTCATGGCATGCCGAGTAGAGGTCTTGAGCTTGGTGGCTTCAACGTCGAGAATCCATTTGGGATAGAGGCAATGTTGGCGGCGCGCAAACTCAACCAGAACATCGTCACAACAAAATTATCGCTTGAGAAGAGTGAAGCACTGAGTTATGGGGGGCAGAACGTGAAGGAAATAGAACGCGGGCCTGATAAGCTGTTCGGTGTCGCCCCGATGAACTTGGACAATCAGCATCATAACACTGTCAAGCAAGGCTTAAAGAAGAAAAGGGCTTGAGTACTTACTTTCTCACCATGCTCTAGCAATAAGGCAGGCACTCATTGCTCAGACGCCCGTCTATCAAACGCCTCCACATAAACGATCCAGCTGGCCAAGTTGGTGACCAGTCTTGTGGTTGCACACTGGAGAATGTGTGTTACCAATCGAAGACCTCTCGTCAAGTCAGGGCGGCTATGGGTGAACTGGGCGAAGATAAGACAGTGGTCGACGGGCTGGCCTGGTGAGGCTGGAGAGGCGGCGATACGCGCCGTCGTGAGTACCGATCCAGGTCCCGTACAAGATGACAGGCCCCTTGTTCGTCTGAACGGCAGCAGGCTGATTCAAATCCATTGTATTCTATGCATTCTAGACTATGTACCGAACAAATAAGCGAGTACTAAACGGCCTCACCAAACTGCTTGATAAATCTCTTTGTCTGCAAACGAATTAATATAGAAGTCACGGCAGACATCTGCGCTATTCTCTGCCGTAAGGTTTGGATGTATAGTTGCACCAAACTTAGGGACCAATTGGACAAACCGAACAATAGAATCCAATGGTACAACGACACCAGCGCGAATACCACGACGGTCCTCCCGCGAAACGGTGTACATGTTGATATTCTTGTCGGGCGTCTGTTTCGGCTGTGAGAAATATTGCACATATGCCAGGAACATATTGTGCATCGATCCTAAGGGATCGTGGAGGGAAATTTTGAATATGAGCCGGACTTGGGCAACGCGATAACCTATGTAGGTCATTTCTATATGTAGGGAAAACAAAGGGTCTAACATACCTGCTATTCCAACAGTTGCTGCATCTCCGGTGTCATGGACCAGCACGCAATGACAGCGGCCGTAGGGGAGTGAGTCGGAGGGGGGCACTGCCTCCACAGTGTGGCACTGCGAGACGTTATCTTCGTCTTGTATATCCGAGGCTTGAATCCGCAGTTTAGTCCAAACATCAACATAGCGAACGCGAATGGCATCGTGGCCTTCTCCCGGTTCCTGGTTCGCCTTTAAGAAGTCATGAACGGCCACGGAAAGCCCAAGAATTTTGTATTCAAGGGCTATATTCCAGAGCGTTTCTTTGGTGCGATATGGAGTGCCGGAGAGCTGGAGGTGCGACGTTATGGAATGGCGGGACGGTTTTGTTGGGGGTTGGAGCGCCTCCTGATATCGGTCCATAGCGATGCGTCGAAACCCAGGCGAATACGATGCAAATGCGGCCTCAAGCTGCTGCTGTTGTCTGGTCCTCTTATACCAGTCAATAGCTTCGGCCTGATGGAGAAGGCGCTCGGATCGGTCCAATCTCTGGCACATTTGTGCAAGAAATCCCTTTCGATTTGTAAATGTATATAGGTATTTGACGAGGGTGCGGTGATTTGATTCGATAATTTCCGTAGAAAATTGGGGCGATGTTCCCAGCTCTGGTATGTGAATTCCAAAGCTAGATAGGCCGGAGAGTTTTGGGATGTTGAAGTGGGATTGTCCTCTAACAGACTTGCGAGCCCCCAGACGGATGTACTCGTCCTTCGTGTTGTGGAATTCTTGTAGAGCGTCACGGAGGTAGGTCAGCGTCTTCGTTGAATGATATCGATATTGGACGAGGTAAAGGAAATCGTGAAAAGCACGAAGATTGCGCATGGTTTTCGGGGTTATCTTCTGGCAGCCAGAGACAAGGGCGACGTGAACACGCTGAAGTTCACGATCTTCGCGGCCAGTCCACTGTAATAAGTGTTTGATACCTCCTCTAAAGTGCTTGTATCCAACCACAGGTTGGATAGCCTTCAGTCGAGCATCATACTCATTCTCCCCGGTAAGGTACAGTGACCACTTCAGGACGTGGTCGCGCCAGAACCGTATAACACCGTGAAGTATGTCTGGACATGCACAGAGTTCGGGCTGATACCCCGGGAGGTTTCGCCAATACGGCTTATGTACTCCATTAAGCCCACGAGCCCGGGCTGCCTTCTGGTACGACTTGATATCCGCTGGATCGACTTCGCCACAGACCGAGTGGATCTGCTCGAGAATCCACTTGCGTGTACGTGGTGGGTGGGGGTGTGGATCTCCAAGGTTGTGGTACGATGCCGTTGTCACGGGAGAATTATAGGCTGCTGCAACGTTGACAAGGGCTTGCTCGGGGTGATCTGCTAAATGGGCGGCAATTCGTGGATAGCAGTTTCGTGCCTTTCCTTTTGAGTCAACAATGGTGGTCCCTGCAACTCCTGCTTCAATCAATGGCGAGAATACGAGCTCCATGCACTGATGGTAAAGGCGGTTGGCGAGAGTACCTTGAATGTCGGCGCCGTCTGAAAACTTTACAACTGGAATATAGGCAACGACCATCCACGCTCGTTGTGATGGCCGGTTGCGAACTCTAGAGCTGATGTTGCCTATGGTCAAGTACACCGGCCACGCCTTCTTTCCACCGCCAAATTGAGTTAGATGGGTGGAATCTGAGCCGAGGATCACAGGAACAACTGTTGCTCCCTCAGGAAGTGTATTCTACAAATGCAGAGTCAGTGAAAATAGTCGTTTTTCATGGAAGACCGACACATACCTGAACCCGCCACCACCAATCACCGGTGCTCATCTCTGAATAGAGCCGCTCTTCCTTTGATTCATCACGGTATATCCTTTTTGGTTCGTACTCCATACTCTCGGCCAGGGCTGGGCGCGAGAAGAGATATTGAATCACCTCCATAGGATTACGATAGAGGAATTCAACCGTTCCAATTGGGGTTCCATATGATGGAACTAGCAATTGAAACTTCCATTCGGGACCAGTATACGCAATCTCCTCAATGCGAGAATGGAGGGCCTTGCTGGTTTTATAGGAGAGAGGGTGTGCTTTGACCTGTCATGGTTAACTATAAGGCTTTGGATCAGAGAGACAAGAACTTACGTAGTCAGATTTGAGAAACGCGTCAATCTTCGTCTTTGAGAGCCCACTTTCATGGAGCCAGTAGGACAACCCCAACTCCTCCTTTGATGAGAACGGACGGTAGATCGTATAAATGGTCTCCCCCCCCTCGTGCTGCAATCTAAGTGACCTTTGGATTGGGGGTTCACATGTTCGAGTAATCCAGCCTGCTGATGGATGAACTTCCTGGAAAGAAATGTCGTAATCCACATCCTGCGGGCCTGAATGGATGTCGGAGAGCTGCCTTTCATGTGAGAAGGACAATGTATAGTTGGTGTTATTGGTTGGATGCACTCCAATTGGGCCGTCAGAGATAGAATTGTTGGAATCACTGTCGTCGGATCCATCCTGCTCCCAGTTGCTGCTATGATCACCATCGTTGTCGTCCGAACTAATATCCATCGTCTCTGTATCATCGAAGTCACTTGCCACGTCTGGAACAGGCTCCCCAAGGCTATCTATATATTCCTCCCACCGTCGGAAACAGGATTGTCGGTGAAAGCGGTGAAGGGCAAGGGATCGTGCTGTCAGGAAAGTCTGACGACATGGTGGAAGGCAAGAATGGAAGTTTGACATCGGGAACCTGTATTCGCGAACAGCTGTTAGCCAATGGCTACAAAATTCAGAAGATAATCGCACCTTGGTATCGAGTAGTTGCGAGTAACTGACGATCTGAGGCGAAAAAGTACAAGGTGGTATATGAGCTATAGGAGGCTACAGGCCGACACCCAACGGACAGACGAACTAGACCAAAATGAGATGTCTTTGGGAGAAATTGGATTAGGCACGAGCAGTTCAATATTTAATAGACACGAACTAGCTATTGCATTGAATTGCAACCGTCCACCGGAAAGTTGCAAATTCCGAACAAGGAATGATCCATACAAACCTGTTCACTGACAATTTACGATCCAAAAAATATATATAATATGAGTAATTAATCAAAGATTCGGATAGTATTTTTTTTGAAATTAATTTGACACGGAGGAGTTCAGAATCTCGTACTCCTATCTGGCGGCAGGTTGGTGGTGTTTTGAACTCCTCCATGCACCGTTTTCTCCCAATCTCCCGATTCTCCCAATTACCAATTCTCAATTTTGCCTCGGGTTCTTCGTCGACTTTTTTGATGAAGACGCTGTTCGGTTTCTCCTGCGTTACCAATCGCAATACTACGCATTCCCGTTCAACATCTGGACTCATGGTCAACGCCATTTTCAACGCCATCTGGTCACCGTATTATAGACGGTAGTTGGTATCTCTCGTCCAGCGACTACCATTCCAAAAATGGAGAGGCGGCGAAATTTGGCGCGGTTGCAATTTTTTACGAAATTGCTGCAGGTACGACCGCCTGACCTGGACGTGAGCACCTCCGTCCTTCGATTGTATTTCCTTCACTCACATCTCTGTAGCCATTGTCGCCATATCAGACATTTTCGACCCATTGATTCATGATTCGGAAGGGCGACCATCGCCTCGCACCATTCGCATTTCTTTCCAACGTCTTTCAGCCACAGGGATCGTAATCGAAACGTTACAGGAGTTTTGTGTTTCCGGTGGAAACGTTTTTTTTGTTTTTACTTCACCACTTTCAACAGGCCCGACCGCCTGCTATTACTTGAACCGAAACGTGAGTACTTCTATGTACTTCAATTAGCCTTTTTGTACTCATATCAATCAGCAACTCGCCATATTAGACATTTCGACCTATTGATCCATGATGTCGGAAGGGGGACCATCGCCTCGCACTGTTCGTATTTCTTTCCAACGTCTTTCAGCCACAGGGATCGTAATCGAAACGTTACAGGAGTTTTGTGTTTCCGGTGGAAACGTTTTTTTTGTTTTTACTTCACCACTTTCAACAGGCCCGACCGCCTGCTATTACTTGAACCGAAACGTGAGCACTTCTCTATATTTTAATTAACCCTTTTATACTCATATCAAACAGCGATTCGCCAAACCAGGTGTTCCGACCTTTTGATCCATGATGTCGGAAGGGGGACCATCGCCTCGCACTGTTCGCATTTCTTTCCAACGTTTTTCAGCCACAGGGATTGTAATCGAAACGTTATAGGAGTTTTTGGTTTCCGGTGTAAGTTGCCCTCACCTTCCTCCTCGTGTCTTTGGCTTTTTTGATGTCGCTCCAATCAATATCTAACTTGGTTAATTTCTATAGGAAATTATTTATCGTATCATTGCTGATAAAGCACTGTCTACAGGTATAAAACCCCCCCCCCCATCTGGTCGTCTACAGCTCCCCGTCCATCGCATCAACAACTCTCGATTGACTTGTTTCTCTTTGTCGCATCTCAATGGTTCTTACTCGCACCACCAATCCAAGTAAGTCCAGCACTTTCTCGTTGCTCTTTCACTGATCGTCCACAGACCCACAGCCTGAACGCAGTCCGAAAAAGGTCCGTCATCCGAAGGGTCGGAAGACTAACCAAAGAAAGCCTGGGGCACCACGCCCTGAGCCGACTAAGGTTTTGTCCAAGGTTCGATCCGCTATGAAGGGCCAGCCTCCTAGACATACTGGCGGTTACATTGGCGATATGGCTGCGGCATATTCTATGCCTGATGACGAGGGCGATGTCCTGGAGCTTTCACCTCTTCGCAATGATGACAATGAGAACGACGATGGATCAGACGAGAATGAGGAATTTATGGCCAATTACCAAGGCGGCCTTACGCAATTTCGGTCTCCTCAAACAGCCTCTGATTCAGACACGGACGAGGATGAAAACGATCATACGAACATGGCTGTCCCAGAAACTGGCGCTCGTGATGGTGTGTATATTCATCCTTTTTTTGGGTTCTATTCTTTGACTAATTTCACCGATAGCCCTTGTATTCCTCCCCCGTATGAGCCAGCATGATCTCGGTGTGCTGACTCAGGGGGCTCAAGCTCGTTCTCATGCTGGCGGAATACCAAGCTCACCGATTGCCGCCTCTCAAGAACGTTCCAGACATTCCGTTCGGGGATCGCATGGCAGCTCCAGCCACTCCATCACTCCCGGTCGCTATGTACGTATTTTTTTTATTGACATCGCATATATATTCTAATATGGAAACCGATGCAGGACGTTGCGAGCAATCATCAAGGGCATCACATGCATAGGTTACCGGACCCACGATCTTTTGCCATCGGATCGCAAACCCCAAAATCGGTTTCTTTCGATGACGATCCTCCTTCGGTGGATAGGGAGCAAGTTTCTCGTCGTCGGAGCCGTGGGCTCAATCCAAAACCCTGGCATATGGCGGCACACACACCACATTCCAAGGAGTTCCTTCGTGATGGGAAGGAGACGTACCGACGATATATCTTATTCGAAGACGCATACCCCTCACAAGAGGAACGTGCAGTTTATGGAAGGGCGGCTTGGGATTCAGCCATCACGAAACATTCAGACGCTTACTCTCATGGTACGTGAACTTTTGCAATTCAACTTTTAAATTGATCTTAATTAAAACAGCTTCTACAAAACATTTCAATTCGTGGATATTGCGAATGGTACGCTTTATCTTGATTCATGATTTCTCTGACCATCTCCCAGTTTGGCGATACTGCATGGAGCTCCAGAGGAGCAATGAAAACTGAGGCCAAGCGCCTCATTACAATGCACTATGGCCTCTTTCCCCCCGAAACGTTGGCATATCGCCATGTGTCGGAAGTTACCCGCCGGTCCCAAGAATTCACTAAAGACCGTGTCGCGTACCTCCTAAAAGACTATGAATTTCTCAATGGTGAATTCCAAGGAGTAAGTATCATCTATTATCCCGACTAGGCTGACAGAATTAATAGCGGGCAAAAATGCCATTCACCAACGTTGCTTTATGTCTCGTGATTGAACGAGCTGTGTATCGAGGATTTACTCCCGACGGTCGGCAACTTCTTAATCCCATGCCATATCCTTTGGTCGCGCTTGCGGCAACTGCTGTGGGTGATTCTATTGATTTTCTTTATCTCTATTAATTACAGTCACCAGCTCCACAACGCCCTGGAGGAGTGGGCAAATGGCTATTATGTGCGGCGACCGATGAAAGAAGATTACTACGCCTCAATTTATCGTCGTTATTGCAAGAAGCTCATCATGCTCAGGACGCATCGGCCCAACCGATTCCTCCGCATGATGACATCCTTCTTCGCATTCTGCCAGTGAGTTAATTTCCAGCAAAAGAATGTCTCACTCACCTACCAACAGGCAGACGGCTCGTGACGCTACTGCCGACCAGGACCACCTTCAAAGCGATGATGATAATTGGCGCGTCTATGGCAATGGCGAAAACTCTGATGATGATGACGCCCTTTGAACATCTGTCGGCCTT
>WSTN01000500.1:0-12150 GCA_019623675.1 Serendipita sp. 398 | reverse complement strand
TGATAGCAACGTAAACCTCATACTAAACTGCAGAAAGCTCGCAGAATGATTCTCAGACCTATTTCATTTCGCTCAAGGGTCGAGGTTATGCCAGCCTCCGGTGGGTCATCCGCTGGAGCCGACCACTGAGCTGAGGAACGCAGTCAAGTGACTCGGCTGCAGCGCAGATTTTGGTGTTCAGCTCGTTATTTTTTCACCGACTTCTGGAGATTTCTGTTTCTGCTTTTTCTTTGGATCCTCGCGCCTCAGCAACTTCAAGCCATAATCACGACACGGACCACATCCCGGCCACAGACATTCCCTCTGTATCCCCATTGCACATTTATCACGGAATTTTTCAAACGAGTTCCTCCAGTATCCCTTACATGTCGCTCAACGATGATTCACGCCCGAACACGCCTCCTCAGTCCACTTCTAACATCCAGAAGGCAGATCAGATCGCCTCAAGATTCTTCATCAAATTCCTTCTCATTCTCGTTGCTGCTAGATCTACAGCTATCGAGCAAGGGCCTCGTAGCGCCAAAGTGGACAAATGGGTCAGAGCGCCTCGCATCAGACGCGTTATTCGAATGCTAACGATCAACCTTTGTTCAGTTTAATCTAGAAACTCCAGATACAGATATCCATAGAGATCATATGCGCGCCTTCCGTGCTATTTCCACCTTAGGCACTCCACCGACCTTGACTCTGCATGTCGTCTTGACCATTCCAGAACTTGGTGCAAATCAAGCTCTTGTTGCAGTCGATGCGTTTGATGCGAGGCTGAGAATGGAGCCGACCCCTCGTGCTATCCTACTGGAGACATGGACGCTCTCAGTCTCTCATCCAGCACCCGGCTCCGCCTCCCTCTCTTCATCTGATTCGGGAGAAATATCCATTGCGGCTGTTTACAAACACGCCATCTCCCTCTTTAGAGCATTGTACACCTTATGCCGACAGCTCCCGGCAGCAAGACTATATCAGAAGTATCGTCAAAGAGTTGGTGTCCCTCTCTCGTCTCAAGCATTTGGAATAGAATTAAGACTCCAGGTCGACGCTAGCGTGCTCACTCTTGATGCCTCTCCATCCCCTGTTCGCCCCACACCCCTCCCTACATCAACCTATCCCTTCCCGCCTCTCGCGACACCTCTTGGGCCTCTTAGAATTTCAGTACGATACCTCACACGGCCAAACTTTCGCATCGATACACTAGAGTCTCTTATCTCTTCCCGGTTCTTCCACCAAGACTCGGTCCGGTCAGTTGAGGAATCTGTCGCTTTCACTCCGACAGTCCAAGCGCATCGAGCACGGGATTCGGCAGCATCTTCTCCAAGCGGTGTCGGTGTGGCGATCCGTGGGTCTCGCCAACCCGTTCCGTTAGGCACTCGCCACACTAGAACCATCTCATTCCCCGCCACCAGCAGTGGTGCTGCTGTTAGTCTCCCCAGACAATCTCAAGATCATCCTACTTCAAATTCTGGATCTGCCTCTGACCGCTCGATGAACGCTGCGCATCTGGTACCCAACGCGAGTGGCAATAACAGTCCTAGGGTCGGAGGATTGCGTCAGGAGTCCCTCGCTTTTGTCACACCGGGCTCACTTGGACGTGCCACACCTTTGAGGACTGGCAGAGAGAGTCTTGATATACTGAAACCTGGGAGCGCGGATCGATCTTCACCTGGCACCTCGAGCTCTCCTCCATCCAACCTCTCACGACTCCGGCCCGATGGGGCACGAGTTCCGTCTCTTACTCCAATTTCGGCCTTCAAATCGTCTACTTTTGCATCTTCTGGTCTAAATTCGCCGAGCTCGTCTTTAAGAAGCCATGGCATAGCGACGCCAGTCCTTCCTCGACCACCGTCTTCCGTTCCCTATACGATACCAGAGGTACCTGGTGCCGGAACCAGCTCTCGTCCATGGCCTTCTGTTACATCTTCACCTCCCGAGGCTGGCCTGACCGGGTTGTCAAGTGATTACCCTCCTCCATTCGCGGCATCGACTTCGGTACCAAAAGGCGGTACCTCTGTACTGGGCGGCAGCTCTCCTCGATCTACTGATTCAACTCCTGGGAATGCACCTCCCAGGGTGGCCGGTTCCAAACGGTATTCGAGTAGCTTTGGTCACCGACGTGCTCCCTCTACTGGTACACCCGCTAGTGGAACAGGTAGGCTTTGTTGTGTTTAAGTGGTCACTGAAAACATTCTAACGGCCTGATAGGATCACCTGCAATCATAGCTGGAGAACTCCCGTTAGAGCCGTTTCGTCCTTCGGTAAGTATAGAAGGGAGTTATATAAGTAACAACGTTCTGATTTATCGTTATTTTACAATCTAGAGTACTCTCCTTGATCCGACAGAGCATGAAGGTGACGTGTCCGAGTTCCTACGTGCAATCGACAGTGCTCGACCGCTTCGGAGTCGAAACGACTCGCATTCCTCTAGTTCGGCTTCCTCATCCGCCATAGGTCATGTCAGACGCGTATCGCTAGCTGAGCGAAGACAGAGTCCGCTGGTTGGGAAAATCGAACTACCTCCTCCCTCCCCGCGATCTCCCCCTGCTCGGTTACAGGAGTTGCGCTTTGATGACGCCGAAGACAGAGAGGATATAGTGAGGGGAAATAGAGCGTCGCCGCTAATCCCATCGAGCCATTCCAGTCTAGGCACGAAGTTGCAGAACATGGATGACCAATTCTTGAAGAGTATGCAAGGATTGAGGGAGAGGAGAAGGGGGACAATTAAGGCTGGGGATCTTTCCTCGTCCAATGACCTGGTACGTGAAGTAATCTGTTTTAAATAAATGTTTAGGGTTGACGGACTCTCACATCGAACTACGTAGTCTACGGAGCGACAGCAGACCGATGTGTCTGGGACAACCAGGACGGCTCCATCCTTTCGACACAGCATCGGGGGTACACCGACGAACATGATGAACGTTGGTGGGCGAAATGCGTTGGGAATGGAGACTGGACGGGGCACGCCGGGATCAGCGGCGAGCGACGGTTTTGGGTATGCGGACATTGTGGGACGACTGGATCTGGATTCGCCTGACCTAGGTCCATCCTCTCACACCAATGCGAGCCGCTCACCATTTGGAACGGAACATATCCGACAAGAATTTGACTCGCGGCACTATCCCGCTCCAAGACAGCGATATGTCGGTGCTGGCAGAGAGACAGACGAAGTTGCAGATGAAATGTCCCCATCAATGACGCGAAGTGGGTCTGGACACGAGGAAGGCTATGGAGGCGAGAGTGAGGATGCAGGGTCCACAGGGAGTGGGGATAGGGTCGTTGGTGGTGGTGGTGGCGTTGGCCTTGAGGTTGGTGCAAACATGGGAGCTGGTGGTGTGACAGGAGGTCCGAAGAGGACATCAAAGTATACTTCGTTTTTACGAAGAGATGCGACGATACGGCCTGCCTCGACGACGAGCAGTACAGCAACGGCGACAGCGATGGCAAGGGCCCTGGCAGATGGAGTGGGCAGTTCATCTGGCCATCGTCACGATACACCAGACAACACTAATAACACTTCTCTCTCTCGACAAAGTCGTCGGAGTGCGACCGGCTGGTCAGGAGGCGTTTCTCCGCCCCCTCCCGCACTGTAGACGATGAATCCGCTCGCGCTCTCGCGACGTGTAGATACAAAGTTGCATAAGTTTCAGTGCGCACTCCCCCCTGGTTCTATCAGGATCACTCGCTTGCGATCTTTCATGTTTTATGGCTTCATACGCATCATTCCATCTACCCATATTCCAACAATTTATACGTCTCTCCATCCATTCTCATCCTCAACTTTGTATAGTCAATATTTTCATCTGGTTTCTCCTCCTCAATCCATTCCTCATTTTCCGTGCATTCCACAAGAGACTCGCCGCCCGTCTACCCTTTTTTTTTGCTTTAACTCCGTCACCTCACTCACCCCTACTCCCACCCCTATTCTTTCGTGTCACAATTCGTGTTGATGTCTGTCATCCCGATCCTTTCTCCACCCCTCTGGGTGTGGAGATCAGACGCGGGTATGTGTTCGTCGTAGACATAGGTTGTCTCTTGTCATTTAAATTCAATTGGACGAGTGCGGGTTCACGTTTGGAATTGAGTCTATGTTCATTAGCGTGGCGCGCATGCTATTTTTTTTTTGCCTTGAACCGGGAGAAAATATGTAACAAATACATGTATTGTAAATCTGCGTGAATCAATGCAAC
This sequence comes from Serendipita sp. 398, assembly GCA_019623675.1. Taxonomy (NCBI): domain Eukaryota; kingdom Fungi; phylum Basidiomycota; class Agaricomycetes; order Sebacinales; family Serendipitaceae; genus Serendipita; species Serendipita sp. 398. The sequence continues at coordinate 7,972 of WSTN01000500.1, read as the reverse complement.
ATATAATTTATGGTTTCCAAGCTTTCTCCAAATCTAGAACTGGGCCAGGAATTGTCAGCTTAGATGTGTATTCCTTCCCCACCATCGCTGTCAGATTCGGTATCGACATTTTCGGCCGAATTCAGTCCAACATCAGCCATACTGGACATAACTACGTTCCCCATTCACTGGGAGATGCGTCCCGTCAGTGTGTTATATTGGACAACGTGTAAGAGAAAAGCATACCATTAGGATTCGAGCTTTTCGGTGCCACACCGAAAGATTGTCTTGTTCTTGGGAGACGAATCCTGAAACCTCCGGCATGTTTCATAACATCTTGAGGATCATACTTGAGGCGAACTCGCCTCAAATTCCCATAATTCTCCCGATAGATCTCGGAGACTTTGGTACTGTCGAGGGACGTATTCGAATAGAACGGTAGCCTGTCATTCGTGCAGCCTTCTGTGAGGGCGATATGATAGAGATTGTGCAAGGCCCTTTGCATTTCGTTTACCCAATAGTGGTCATTATTGGCGCCTTCCCAGACACAATATACCACCATGGGGCCGAATGGAGAGCCCTTCTTGTGAGGGTACGCGGAGGGGGTGCTGTTGTCAAAGATCCCTGAATGTGCGGGCCATATCTCAAAGACGACTCGTTTTCCCCCGTTTTCTTTCATGTTCGTGGCTGATTCCTGTACACTTTTTGTGAGCAAAGATGAAACTGCAAAAGTGTTTCCGAGTAATCTTCCTCACCTTTGCTTGCTTGTCAATAGCATTGATGAGGTTTTGGTTATACTTTGAAACCATAATACAGCCGAATCGTCCTCTTGAAAGTATATTCATTAGAACGGAACATATATTTGGATAAGCGGACAGACGACTCACCGTGCAATCTCCCCGACTCCACTCATACCTGCCTCTGGGGCCGGCTCTGTGAGTGTTCGTGCGTAGTCCAACACTACTTCAGATGCGGTGATGGCGGCAGTATCTGTGTCCTTCTGATCTATCGGCAGGGGCGGGGCATAGATGGAATCAAAAAGTTCGTCCGTCTCGAAGAAATCCAACTCCAACTCGTTGATCGCATCCTCGCTGTCTGTATTAAACACAAAGACATCTGAGAAACCATTCGCGTCTTCGCTTCCACCACTACTACTAGCACCGGCGGCGTTCTTTAGGAGCCTAGGCGCATTCCGAGCGTTCTGACGATTGGTCTCTCTTCGAGATTGCTGTGGGATGGACTCAAATTCTCGGAATGGATCTAGGATGTTTTCTGAACCGTCGCGGACACATAATACTGTAATCAAGGACTAAACCGTCGTCGTCAATAACGGTGAGACTATGTATAATTCCAAAATGACAAACCTGATCTTTGCCTATCTCGTTATAGTATCGGAAAGCGGCAACTAGGACGGCTTTTTGAGTCTCCTCTGCGTTGATAAAGTTGGTAATCGCGCCTTTGACCTTTTCTGATTTTGCATTACAAAAGTTGAGAAGTCGCGAGGACTGTAAATACTATAAGCCTAATAAAGTCCTAGGTTCAAAATAATATGGACGTACCGGTGGCTGTATACGGTAGGTCTTAAGGACAAACTGAGTGACAATCCCAAAGTTATTCCCACCACCCTTGAGACGGTGGTTAGAAAAATTGCATAAAGAGGGGTGGGGGAACCTATGATATACCTTCAATGCCTCGAAAAGATCGCTGTATCGTCCCGTACTCTTCGCCCTTACGATATCTCCACTAGGAAGAACGACTTCGAATTCGACAATGTTATCAATCCCCAAACCATACTGGTTCGAATAGAGGGAGTAGCCTCCTCCGAGAAGCCAGCCTGCAACGCCGACACCTTCTCTGGCAGAGCCGCCAATGACATAACGCTTTTGCGTCAATATCTCGCGGTAGACTTGATCCCACAAACACCCAGAACCGACAGATAGCGTTTTGTCGCTGGATCTGTATTTCACTTTATCGAAGAAGGACATATACAGTTGAATACCGGTCGTCGAGCTGAATTTGGGGTTAGTGGCGTGACCACCACCCTTGATCTAGATAGTGGTAAATAGAGAAATTGAAGAGGTTAGCGTAATACTTTAGAAAGGAATCCCGCGCTGTCATACCCCGAATGGAACTCTGCGCCTTGCAAGGACCTTCATCTGTTTGACGGATGATACGTCAGTTTCATTTCAGGAATTGAGTGCCCCAATGTAGGCCACTTACAATCTGGGAAACGTCCTCGGCAGTACCGGGACACACAGCAACTTGCGCGACCTCGCTACTGCTCTCGAGGAAATGTCGTACGCTATCCTTGTAGCCGCTGCTACCTAATCAAAACAATTATTAGGAAAAGTGGCGGGGAAGAGGGCATTTTGGGGGGTATATACCATAGGCGAATATCCGACTACGCCCTTCAGATTTCTCGCAAATTGCTTTGATATCATTAATCGCTCGAGTGAGAGAAGACTCGAGAGAATGTCAAGTTCTATATGGAGGACAGAAAGATAGAGGCTTACCGACATGCCGAATTGTGCGAAGGTGAAGGTCGATTATTAAGCACGTTCGAAGAGAGGGAATCTCGAATAAAAGATAGGAAACCATCCAAGGGTATTTATGACTTCAAAATACCACTGTGGGATTGCTGACATCCGCCCCTTGGTAGCAAATATAGTTGGTGGTCTGTTTGAGTAGCCTGAACTGGCGCCTGAGAGCCTATCATTTGTCATGTCCGCGCAGATACTCACACACATCTTCAATAGTGATTATTCATCATATTACTGGTTTGCGTTTCGGGAGGACCCGAAGGGGTCTCCTTCTGTCATCCAGCACGGCCCATTGACTCGGGCAGAGGTATTCTGTATATCGAAACGTATCAACTTCGATAATCTATCATCAGCGGGGCGTTAATGCCTCAATCCCCGACCCAACGAACGTGTAGCCTATCCTGTGGTCAGATAAAATGTAGAAATAAACAATCAGAAGCATAATCTACCAAGGTGTCACTACAACAGCCTAAAACCAGGCAGAAAGTAGCTGGAGAGGTCCACTGATAGGAATCCGACAATGGTAGTGTTCCCAATCAACACCAGAGCCCACGGTTGTGTGGACTGTAATGGGAGGTAGATGGCCCCCAAATGACGCGCTTTGTGGTACTGATTCGGTCATCATGGGAACACTTCGTCATTACGGTATAATGTAACGTTTTCCTCGGTGATTTAAATGTTTTGTAGAGAGAATTGGAGAGGATGGAGGTGCCCGAGTGAGATAACAGAGGATGTCCCAACGAATTGAGTCTTTGGCGAGAAAGTCGTCAAATCGTGGATAGGCATACTATGGTGGTTGAAGGCAAATGATGAAAAATCAAACCTACATCCAAGGCCGTCCAAAACAAGACAAAGGCGGCCGAAATTTCGCGATCCGTCTACCGTACATAGGGAAAACCGTAAAATTTATCATTCCAACAAGGGCTTATACATGGACTATTGGGAACAGTGCCTATTGAGCGGTCTCCTACTGATTCAGGTAGTGAACTTCATAGGACAGATTGTATAAGCTCGTGGATATTGTCATGCTCATCGGCCATCTTCACACAGCGACCTTGTAGCCATTGCAAGAAGGTTTTATTGGGTCCAAGACTTACTGAGCAGAGAGCCGAATGGGGAGGGCGAGGGGAGTGAAGGAATATTTGTTGCGGGGCGTAAAGATATATGGTGATCCGAGCATCCAAACGCTCCCTAGGTCCATAAATCATGGGTCGTAAATCAACAGAATTTGTTCAGTACGTCATAAATACACTTTATGTGCTTATTCCCTCAGCAGCGTCGCCATCATAAGCCACTCAGACATGAGTCACACTAAAAGATCCGCGTTCTCCGTGACTGCTAGCGATCATCAGTACGTAAATGCGCCTTTTTAGTATACCGTATCAGAAAATCGAGTGAAACCAAACATACCGGACCTCTCCTATGCCACAATAGCCTCATATCTTGAATCCTCCGGCCCTTTTCATAACATCTTGGGGATCATATTTGAGGCGAATTTGCTTCAGCCCCTCGTAATTTTCCTGATAGATCTTGCTAACTTGAGTAGTGCTGAGCGAGGTGTTCGAATAGAGTGGCAGCTTTTCATCCGTACAGCCCACCGAGAGGGCGATCTGACGGAGTTTGTCCAAGGCCCGCTCCATTTCGTCAGTCCAATATTGATCGTTTGTGGCGCCTTCCCAAACAAAATAAACGAGCATAGGGCCGAATGGAGAGCCCTTCTTGTGAGGGTAAGCACAATCCGTGCTATTATCAAAGATTTTGGAATGTGCGGGCCACACATCGAAAATAACTCGCTTTCCTCCATGCTTCTTCATGTCCTTAGCTGATGCCTGCAAGGGTCCGTGAGCTTGGCGGAAACGAGAGGTTCGAATAATGCTTACCTTGGATTGCTCTTCGATAGCATCAATAAGAGCTCTCTTGTATTTAGAGATCATGATACAACCAAATCGTCCACTTCAACAGTATCAGAGGGGTCATACCTTCGAGGAGTGGACACACCGTGCAATCTCCCCAACACCACTCATACCCTTTGGGGGTACCTCTTGGCGTACTGCTTTGCGCGCTATCATCAGTGCAGCCGTACCGGCCACCAGATTCCCCACATGTTCCTCTTCCTCATCCACCTCCGGTGGTGGGCCGTGAATGGAGGCGAAAGCTCTATCTGCTTCGAGAAATGCCCGTCCTTTAAACGCTCTTTCGCTGCTTGTATCGGCCATGAGGGCCATAGATCCACCTGCATGTTCCTCCTCTGCAACAACCTTTATGCGCAACCCAGGAACACGTCGCATATTCCTGCGGTTCTGTCCTCTTTCAGGTTTCCTTTCGATATGATAGAATTTTTGAAATGGATCCTTGGCGCTTTGTGGTAGGTTTTTAACACAGAAGACGGTAATCCAGGACTGAACTGTCAATGACGACGAGGGTACGGGGACAGATAAAACGACAAACTTGGTCATTGACTGTTTCGTTATAGTGCCGAAATGCAGCAATCAGCACGGCCTTTTGTGTCTCCTCATCGTTGATAAAGTCAGTGATCGCGGCTTTCACTTCTTCGGACTTTGAGTTGGAGAAGTCCATAAGTTCGCAGTTCTGCATTCATTGTGAGCCTGGAATCTCGTGATCGAATTAATAGGGGCGTACCGGTGCTTCTATCTCGTAGGTTTTGATGACGAACTCAGTGACAATACCAAAATTATTCCCACCGCCCTTGTAAATATTGTTAGAGCATTGTATAAGGGAAGGGATGAAGCTTTATACTTTCAGCGCGCGGAAAAGGTCGCTATGTGGGCCACTGCTCCCCGTCCTGATAATGTCCCCATTGGGAATTACGACCTCGAACTCGACGATGTTGTCGATCCCTAAGCCATACTCGTTCGAATAAAGGGAATAGCCTCCCCCGAGAAGCCACCCAGCAACGCCAACACCCTCGGTAGCAGATCCACCAATGACATAGCGACCTTTCGCCAATATTTCGCGGTATACTTGGTCCCATAAGCATCCTGAACCGACGGCTAGTGTCTTTTTTGACGAGTCGTATTCCACTTTGTCGAAGAAGGACATGTACAATTGAATACCGGTCGTCGAGCTGAATTTAGGGTTAGTGGTGTGACCACCGCCCTTAACCTAACGATTAGCAAAGACGCTCGTTAGAATCAACAGAATAGTTGAGAAGAAATGGGCGTTGGTCATACTCCGAATGGAACTTTGTGGTTCGCAAGAACCTTCATCTATTGAATGAACACAATAGATAAGTTTCGGTTCAAGAAAGAAGCACCCTGTTTCGTTCCACTTACAATCTTTGACACATCATTGGTGGTGCCGGGACATACGGCAACTAGCGCTACGTCGCTACTACTCTCGAGGAAATGGCGCACGCCATCCTTGTAGCCACTACTTCCTATTAATCGATCACAAAGATCAGGAAGGTTGAGACGAGGGTAGTTTAGAGGGTACGAACCGTATTCAAAAATTCGACTACGCCCATCAGAGGCCTTGCAGATCGCCGTGATTTCTTCGATCGCCAGATTGAGATCAAACTCGAGAAAAACTGTCAAACCCTACGTGCAGAGAATGAAGAGAGGGAATAGGAGCTTACATCCATTTTAGACCGTCCGGAAAAGTACGTTCGAAGGGAAGAACTCTGGAAGCAAAGACGGGGACAGGGTTTTCCTGCGGTTATTTATACGCTTATAACAGTGTAATAATCTTGCTGAGTTCATCCTTTCGATTGTATGGTCATGATTCCTTTTGACCAGTTTGAACTGGGACCAAGCCTGTCATCGGTGTTTGTCCACTCCGTCAATAGTGATTATCCATCGCATCATTTTGATAACTGCTTTTTTTTGGCACCTTTCTCAATAGGAGGATCTGTACGAAAGGGACCCCTTCTGCTGTAATCCATTAACCGGCAGGGCCTATTGATTCACGTAGGGGAACTTCGTTGACTGAGGTGTATAAACGGCCATCAGTATTGAATCGCTCTTCGAAAATCTATACACAGTAGTCTTGTCAAGGTGGATCTTCCCGCTAAGTCGGCCAGGCGTTGGCCACACAAGGGTTCGTGACGTGCGGGACGATCGAGAATACCAAAATTGCCGAAGCTGAAGCATGCAGCAAAGGCTATAAGGGACGAAAACAATGGAACGGGGTGGCAGCTCTATGGCAAATCGACTGGGTAAAGCCGAACAGGGGGAAATATGGGGCACTTTAATAAGACATAGGCACAGGATATCGAGTAAGCCCCATCAAGCATGATACTAAGGGTCCTGAGGTAGGATAGCTACGGAATAGTATGGGTCTGACGGTTATCCAGATAGACCTTCCACCTTAGTCGGATAATAAACAATTGCTGGGGAATAAGAATTGTTAGGCTTTGTAGTGAGGCCAAATATATCGCTTGTGGGTGAGCGGGAGACATGGCGTGGGCGGAGTGAGAGATCAAAGAACGTTGGCTTGTCACTACGTTACTACGCCCCGCGTACCATGGTTGGTCGACGGTCTAACGGAGCAATAACCCCGGGGTTATTTAGATCCATTCTTACTCCACGTGTTATCACTGCCAATGGCGGCTCGAGATAGACGCATTCGCTTTTTGGCCCTTGCTTTGTTCGAGTTATTGGTGATTACATATCTCTCTCTGCTCATTCGCGAGAGAGGACTTGTATCTAGAGCGAGCATGTGTATAAGCGCGAGCGGAAGGCATACTTATATTGATATTTGATACGCGCATGGTCTGCGGGATGCACGTGAGATAAGAAACGCGCTTATCTACCTACTACCACAACTAGTTATCTACTATCATCACTCGAACGGGTTAGAAATCGGTACGCGTCGTTGTCGTTACGTACAAGACAGCTTAGCAGGTGTCGAACAGCCGTGCGTGCGTGCGTACTTATTATGCTCAGCTGACTGAGCTCTGAGCTCGTCCTGGTTTTGCTTATCCTTATCCCATACTTATGGGCTTACTCTTTGTTGCGTGTGTGGCCTGATTCATTTTGGGAAACCCATTGTCCCATGTGCAGTGGCTTGATCTGTCACGGCATGCGGAACGGATACGCGGCTATTGCGACAGGTGCGGATGACGTCCAAAACGTTTGAGGAACGCAGAGGTACTGCGATCACATAATAATGCTTACCTTTATCTCTTCTCATCTGGTCCCTTGTTATGCGATATGAGAGATATATATTGGGGCGTGATGGGGTGCGGTGTTATGCACCGTCAGGTCGGACCCGTCGACTTTTTGGCATACGGTTTCATCTTCAGATGAAACTACATGTGAGCCACACATATATATGGAACGGATAAGCCAATGCGGACTCTTCGATTAATTTGGGTTCCGCTCCGAAGGCCCTGCCCGCGCCATTCTGTTAGTGATATATAACTGAAGTGGGTGGGTGGGGTGGACGATAACCCTTGTACCCTTCATCTCGGTAGGATCATATGGACATCCTTC
>WSTN01000050.1:0-45191 GCA_019623675.1 Serendipita sp. 398 | reverse complement strand
CTGCCAGTCCATCCCCCTCGGACTATTCGCATCAAAATCACAGCTGATAGCCGCCACCGGCCTCTGATGCGACCCGTCCCTACCGGGAGTGACATGACTCTCTGATCGAATCACCAAGCGCTCCTCCAAGTCCGGTGTGAGCTCGCGCCCGTGATCGCTAGGTAGAAAATCGTTTGCCGCATCATCATCGTCCACGCGACGGGAACAACGTAACGTATAGTGAGTGGCGCCTCCTGCTTTTCCTTCTCGATAGAATAGGTCCAAATAAATCCATCCAATGATGCCCTCCGACTCGTCCACAATGTTCACTTTTCGTACATCGTCGTGCCATACTTCGCCCCTTTCCACATCTGCAGGTTCGCAGGAGATACCATAGATGTGCTTCAACAAACGAGAAAACGCACAGAGTGCGAGACCCGGGGTGAGTCTTGGGAGTGGGATAGGCGGTTCCAATGACTTTGAAGGAAAGTAGGCTTCTCGATCCCAAGCATATATTTCGGGCAGATAACTCAACCCTTGTGACCTTTTCTTCGCCTGTTTGACATCGTTGAGTGCAGCCAATGCACGAGGACGGGAAAATTCGAGGAGGGATCCTAGGAACTCGTGAACGTGTTCTAGCATAAATGAACATATTAGCCACCTGAATCAATCCGTTTTTATATACTCGGATCGTCACTTACCTGGTTTCTTGCCCATCTTGTCGTGCAAGAGCATCTCGCCATAACTCTGACGCCCCACCAGAACGGCCAATTCTGCTCTATCCCGTAACAACTGTTCCAATACCTGGATCTGCTCATTCGAACTCGCGTTTTGTGATACATAAACCTTCTTCCTCGCCTCTTCGTTTGTCGAATGCTTTAACACGCGTCGAGCTTCTGCTGAATTTGGCTCAACAGAGACTCGAGATCGGAGTCCTCTCTTGACTGAATACAGCTGCCATAGCCGTGGGGTCTCCGGGACTCCTTCACAGTCTTTCGTGAAGAGCATTATAGGTTTCTTCTCCGCGCCTAGACCCTGCAGGAAGTCCCGACCGAGAGAGATGATATTCGAGGAGAGTTCTACGAATTTCTGACGTTGGTGAATAGGCAAGTGAACGCCAGACTTGTCAAAATCGTGCTTGAATATCCAAGCGGTCTGTTTTGCCTCCATTGGTAGATTCTTGAAACTTGGACTTGCCATAAAATCATCTAGAGCCTATGGAACGCACGAAAATAAGTATAAATGATACAAACTGGGTTGAAGAAAAGGTAGTTACTCTGGCTAGATCCACATTGGTGTTGAGATGGTTCATATACTCGCACAAGGTGTCGTATGCTTGATTTGCTGCGTCCACCCAGGCCCGTTCGGGATGTGTGTGTCGTATGAGTTCGGCCATGTCAATCACACCACACAACAAGTCACTCAGGCGGTCAATGTTCTTCACAATCCGCATCCTTTCGCCTTCATTGTTCCCTGCTTGAATGATTCGTCTGACAATATAGTTTGCACGAGCCATAGTAGCCGCTGTGACAGGGACGAATGACTCTGGAGAGGCGATTTGAGGATAGCCCAACAAGCCTATAGGAACATTCGTTCCTCTCAACAAGGGCTTATGAGGTTGGTCGAAAAAGTCTCGGAGTGTGTGGTCATGAGTCGTAACTGGGATTATAGAGGCCGTATGAGCTCTCCTTTGCTGTGATTTTGTGACGAGGCATCCTCGGAATCGGAATGGTCGACGAAGAAGCATCCAAGATGCACACGCCCTGCCACCAATCAACGTATAAGGATACTTTCACAGTCTAGTCTTCATAAGTAGCTTAGACGTTGCCTTATTACAAGCGCTGTTGACAGCAATAGGGACCATTACTGTGTAGCTCGATGCATTTAGTTTGAGAGGGAAGGAGGATCACATTCACTAGAAAAAGAGTATAATGTACAGAGAAAACAGTGGAAGATGCGTGTCGTTATCCTGGTCCAACCTGTAGATGGTATCAGGACAAATGTCTTTCGAGTCAAACACCAATTTGAGTGACCTACCTTTGGAATGTCATGATGGTCAGAGGCTTGTTCTAGCTTTGCGTTGAACTCTTGGACACGGTCTTTGTGAGTCTTACTGGCCATTTTCGAAACCTTGTCGAGTAACTAGCGACCCAGTTAGCCATGTATTCCTGAATTTGTTCACATGCGCATACCCTTCTTCTTTGAATTTGTTCGAATCGACGTTCAGCCTCCGTCTTCATGGGCGTATTCGAACCTCCTGGCGTTCCGGATGGCGAATCAGAGGTCCCACCAGCTGAAGGGCCTTCTGTTGCTTCTTTCCGTTTCAACAACGACTCAGATTTGACCGGTTCCTCTCCAGTCAATTCTAACTTGGATGCGTTCTTCTTCTTGCTCCTGTTTGAAATTCATTGAGCGATCGTATATCATGACTGAAACGAGAAGAGCGCCTTACTTTTTCTTCTTTCCACCATCAGCTTCGCCCTTTAGCTTCAGTGAGCCTCTAGGGCGATACTGAAGGTCCGACGACATGGTCGTGGTTCGGGTTCAACCTTGCCCTCTGCCACCACGAACCACTTTTGCCTTGGTGGCCTTTCTTCCATCGCAGAGTTTTGCAGATTCGTTTGATGGACGTACGACTGGTCACTTCTCCCGGTCATCGCAATGCGGGGGTGACTCCGATGACCGCGTCGTTTTCAAAACAAACACAGGCGGCACTTCTTTCGCCCAAGGCGTCCAGTGCTCCAGTCAGACCTACGACGGGTTCTTTCTTTGGAGTCCCTAGAAGTGACGGTGTGGTCATAGCTGAAACGGATGAGGACCTAAGTAGACTAGACCCAGATGAACTGTTCGTTCGATTCACGGTCGCCCAAGTAAAGGCCCTCGCTACTAGATTACGGTGCGCGATATAGAGATGAGTTGTTATCTAGTCTCATCTCACCTTTTAGTACAGAGGCGGAAGCTAAACAAGAAGAATTACGATTGATGGTTGGGTAAGGGAAGATCCTGCAATACTCGATATACGAGCTGACAAATCATTGGAAGGATAGAGAACGATACAGGGATTTATTAGAGGCCTCTAGCTCTATCATCGACATGTCTTCCTCGTCCCAAGGCGTCCTCGATTCTATCCGCGAAATGAAAGAGACATGTGCAGGTCATCCAAATCGCAGACTCCATGCGGAAACTCGCCCTAGTACCGAAGCTGGTACGTTATGAACTCTCCCCAATGAGCCCTTAATTGACAAGAGAATAGATTCACAGCTCAAGGGTCTCCAATCACTGGCAGCGCATCTTAAGCTCCTGCTAGACTGCCCGGAACATTTTTGGAAACTTTTAGAGGCGCGTAAGTACTTGGATGCGGCATGGCTATTCTTGATTGCAATAGTTGTGCACCAAGCACTGGTGGAGGAAGACGAGGAAGACGGCTGGGCCCAACAGGGGATTGATGTTCTTGAACGATTTCCTCTCATTCAACGTCAATGGGATATCATAAATAGCTTTAAAGCACAAATATCGCACAAGGCAACACAGTCCCTCCGAGAGGTGCAAACTGTACAGGTACGTCCCTATCATAGTCATCAATTCGGTACTAATCTCGTCCAGGATACAATGAACGCAATCATTAGTCTGGTTTTGTTGGACTCTCGCTCCCTTAGTGATACTCTCGGAGAACTCTTGGCCCAAAGAACCAAATCAATACAGGCTTTCTTCTCAAGTTCGAATAAAAACGAAATCCAAGAAAACGGGGAAGCCGAGAATCCGGAGAATAAAAGGACTCGGTCACAACGAGTCCGCGATGCGAAGCGAATCTTTCGTCAGGCGATAGACCTGTTGGCTGAAACCGTACACACTGTGCGGTCCATCTATTCTACAAGCTCCGACAGCTCACATTCCACCATACAAAGTCTTCTCGTCGAAATACAATCTGACGCGGATGAGTCCCTCATATCGACACGAAAAGTTCTGAACGCCTTACCATCCGCATCTCTACTTGATCTCTACCTCCCTCCTTCAATTAAATCCTATACTCACTTTATTGATACCACGGGACCCTCATTTCAAATATCACCTGCATTCGTTTCTTCGAAGCTCGAGACTTGGTTTAAGAAAGGCCTTGATGCCTTCAATAGTCGATCCAAGTACTGGATTGATATGTTGGACAGCGCTACTGATGTTGAAAAAGTTCGAATATCCGTCCTGACATCGCCCTCCTTGCAACATCTTTCCACACAGGAGAAGGAAATTTTGACTCGATACATCGGAGAAACATGCAATAATAGAGTAACTGCCATATGGAAGGACGCTTTTGTCGCTTTACATGTTTCATTTGAAGAGGCCCTCACCAAAGCGGTAGGCATCATTGCACAATCCGGGCATGAAACCCAACTCGGTAAAGAAGTTTCTCTCGGATGCGAGCCTATATCTCATCAGATTATAGACCTCAATCCTTCAACGGCATTGTTATCCAGTCGGCTACCTTGGCCCCCGTCTGTCCGCGGAAATCAGTCTCAATCATCGATCGACACCGCGTTTTCGAAGTTTGATGCTGCTCTACGGATTCGACGGACGAATCGTACCCCACTGCTTGAATCCATCCTCGTCATTGTCGAAACTCGCCTCAAAGAGTTTCATTCTGAGCTGGACGCTATAGCAAGCACGAAGGATGCGACAAAACACACATTTTTGACGCAACTTCTCCCCCTTGAAGATCAAATATTCCAAAGCTTGATTTCCTCCATGGAAAGGGCCGCTAAGACCGATCAGGAATCGTCACAGATATCGAAAATCGGTCCTGTGATCTTTATTGGACGAGTGGCAGCAGAGCTAGGGAAATCTTTAGCTCTCGAGAGCAATACCACGACTCGTGGCGAGTCTGTTGCTAGCAAGTTACAGGGTTTCTTATTGTTCGTTAGTACTGACGACATATTCAGAATTCAGGCAATCTGCCAAAGAACTTCACCTTCGCACCTTGTCTATATGGGAGACAGCAACAATCGGGCGCATTCTCAGTCATATTTCGTCACCAGGTAGTGATCCTCATACAAACGATACAGAAGGTAGCAGTTCTGCTGTTTGTATACGACCATCCCCAATTCTACTGGAGGCTCTCACCTCATTAACGGCGGCATCACAACAACTGGGTCTCTCCCGATCAGACCTTCATCAAGGACGAATATTACAGACTGCTCTGAGAGCGTTGATCACAGGATACATACCGTTGATGAAACGCCAAGACCTGTATCCTCTCAAACTGACTTCGCAAAGACTATGGGATCTATTCCTGTTACGGCAACTCTCCCAAGGGTTGGACATACAGTCTTCCATAGATAAAAACATTAATGAATTGAAGGAACAGGTGAGCTGGGGTATGAATGACTGGAGTTCAATATACTTAATCTCGCCGTAGCTCAATCAACTGATGACATTGAAGGAGTCGCAGAAACTGGTCGCAGAGACTCATAAGTCTGTGGAACATGGCATTTTGCGACTCCAGATGATTTTATTACCACTATTCCTACACCTGGAGATCCCAGATGAAACCCCAAGTACATCAACGTTACTTCTCCGAGGAATTCCGCCAGCCGAGACAATATCACGACCTACGATAGAATTAGCCCAACCGTGTTCACGCTTTGGTTTGTTACTAGTCGCTGGTTCGACAAGGACAACCAACCGATAACATTTTATAATATCTGTATTCGTACCCTGGTTTGCAGCGACTAAGTCCTATTAGTCCTCTGAAGAAAGGCCATATTTTCGGTGTAATTCACGGACTGTGGTCCCCGTTGCGACCGCCAACTTGCCAATCAGAGCCTGTTGCAGTTGTGTCAATAGGAAGGAGCAAGAAGCAACGGGCATGTCACCTGTGCAGCATCTTTGGACTCATTGTAGTTGTGAAGGAGCTTAATGTGTCTGTTCACAATACTCTGAGCTTCGGCTTCACTGCGAATCGCTTCAATGATGGATTTTGTCTTTTTTGCCACAAGGCAGACTCACCCAAGTTCAGATTCTAAACGTTTGATCTCCGATATAAGCCTGTCCCTCTCCTCTTGTAGACTTTTATTTGCATCTTTAGATGTGGACATTGCGAAGGGTAGAAGCAATAGTATGGCTGGACAGGAGCCAAACAAAGAAACGGTACTTGACCTCAACCAACTCCAATGGACTACCTAGACGATACGACTCGTATCGACACCCTTTTTGATGAAGACGCTGGTACATCTGAATCTGGGTATTTCACTGTCCAGCAAGAGGCCCAAAGCTCGCCTCCCGTTTCCGAACCTCTCTTTCTGAGCGATTCCGACGACGGAATCTTGGAGGTTCCAAACCCAATTCCTGAAATAAAACGCCACTCTATCTCTCCTGAAGTTGAAAGACCTACAAAGCGTCGTAAACTTGCCTCCCCACAAACACAACCAGAACCTCGGTCTGATAACAAAGACCCCGAAGGATCAGGAAAGGAGACTCTGGGTGGAGCGCACTACATTGGAGAGTTTTTGGTTGATGGAGCGTATAGTTTGGTGTCAGGCACTAAGGCGATCAAGCCTGGGGAACGCGTATTTATTTCCCGTAGCTCCAAGATAGATACGAGTGGATCGAAGGAGCTTCCTTCCAAACCACAAGAAAAAGGAAAGGGAAAACAAACTACTTTGGCCGGCTTCGTCACTAAAACAGTCAAACCGCCTAAGGGATCGAAAAAAGTAGACAATATCGTACGCTTCATTTCTGAACGAGGTTCTCAACTTGGTCGTCTCCCTGTCTCTACTGCAGAATTCATTGGAATCTGTTTAGATCTCCAGCTTGCAGTCTTTTCTGGGGTCGTGATCGAGGCCCCGGAAAGAATCAGGATTGGTGATTCATTGCTGCTCTCCATTCGTGCGTACCTCAACCCGATTGCATTTCAGAAACCCTCGACCATCGAAGACGAAGAGAGGGTTCAGATCTTCAATGAAGGCACAGAGACCGGTACCGAAAAAATGCTACGAGAGCGGAAAGCCTCCCTCCTGAAGTTGTTTGACAAAGTAGGATTACGACCTAGGATATCTGCGCCAGTCATAAAACCTGAGGTTTTGGGTTCAAGGGATTTGAATCCCAAGAGTAGACAGGCTACTGCTGGGAAAACCAGGCGGGTTATAACAGAAATTGTCGGTGAAGGTGATGATATGGAGGAGATAGAAGTCGAAGGCGACGACGAGGAAGTCCTGGACGAGAACGAATTGGACGTCATTTATAAGAAGTAAGCGATTACGCTGATCTTAGCGAGTCTGATTATACAATGGATAGGGCGCAAATGCATGACATAGGTATGCAGGAGATGGAGCCTGTGGACACGTTTGCGATGCAATTACGCCCATACCAGAAACAAGCTTTAAGGTGGGTGTGTTGATCAGTCTAGCTGCGTAGGACTAAAATAGCGCAGATGGATGAAAGCTATGGAGGAGGGTGAAAAGGATGCCCGTAACTCCCGATCGATGCATCCTTTGTGGCAAGAGTACGCAAGATCATAAGTGTATAACACTGTATGACATTTCGTCAGATTCGCCTTTCCGGTCGAACCACTGGATACAGGCGTCATAGACCTGTGTGAAGATGAGCGACCTTTCTACTTCAACCCATACTCTGGGGAACTTTCGCTAGAGTTTCCTCAGTCAACTACTAACAGCAAAGGGGGAATTCTTGCGTAAGCCACTTCATTATGCGTTGATGTTTCTAATGTCTTTCAGTGATGGTAAGTATCACATATCCAGTATTATCTTTGCTCATTCGACTCACTGGTGACGATTTTAAGAGAGTGAGTTGTGCTTACCTTCTCGTTCAATTGTTGACAGTTTTCATAGTGGGAATGGGCAAAACAATACAAATCGCCTCGCTAATACACAGTGTGAAGCAAGTCGAAGAGAATGGGGGTAGTGCTAGTTCCCAGCCAGTTTTCAAGAAATTGGTGATAGATCGATCCTTCAATGCCAGACTCGTGTCCAAGAGGCGTAACGGCTCTTCAGCAACCTTAGTAATTGCACCTACATCCTTGTTATCTCAATGGGCCAGCGAATTAGGGCGCGCCAGCAAGAAAGGGTCGCTTAGGATTATGGTGTGGCACGGCACGAACAGAAGTACACTCGAAGCTGGGCTGGATAATATCGACGTCCTAATCACATCATATGGTGTCCTCGCATCCGAACATGCCCGGCATGAAGGCTCGAAGAACACTTATCGATCACCTCTTTTCGAAAGTTAGTTCTAATATTTATTGCTTTGACATGGTTGACCGTGACCTTTAGCGACCTGGTTTCGTATAGGTATTCCTTTTATTGCGGCGTACCTTTGTTTCCTGACTAAAGGAGGGGTTAGTTATTGACGAGGCACACCATATCAAGTCCCGGTTCAGCAAGACCGCAAAGGCGGCCTACGCTCTACAGGGACAACGGAAGTGGGCTCTGACTGGTAACTACGTCAATGGAGAGATTACCAGTGTCTTATTGCTTTTAGGAACTCCGATTGTAAATCGCTTGGAGGATTTACAATCCCTTTTACATTTTCTTGATTTCAAGCCTTGGTCTGATTACCCCTTCTTTCGGTCGTAAGTGACCTTGACATTTCCATCTGCCGATATCTTGCTGAAATATTGTTAGATTCATTAGTAGTTCTGTTTTTACCTTCGAGTACCGCATCTGACTGTCATGATAGCTATACCCTTCTTATCACGGGATTCAAAGGCTCTCGATATCGTTCAGGTGATCTTAGAAAGCACCCTCCTCCGTCGAGAGAAAAACATGAAAGACATATATGGGAACCCCATAGTCAAGCTTCCGGGAAAGACAGTGAGTTACAAAGGAGACCCACCATGACTCACTAACATGCTCTAGGTCGTCGTAGAAACACTAGAATTCTCCCCCTTGGAACGTCAAATCTATAACCAAGTCTACCATAACGCAAGAAGCACGTTCAAAACCATGGATGCCAAAGGCACCGTAGGAAAGAACTGGCACTCGATTTTTGCCCTATTGATGAGGTACTTTGATCTCAAAACCAGTCATATGTAGGCTAAGCGCCTGATTTAGACTGCGTCGCGCCGTTTTACACCCTTCACTTATCTCGGCTGGTCGGCGAAATCTTTCCAATGCCGCAGATAGAGATGGTGAAGTGGATGTTGAAGATCTTGTTACTCTCTATATGAATCAAGGGGGTAGTAGTGGGACAGGAGAAAGTAGTTTCGCGCGGTCAAACCTGGCTGCTCTACAGGACAAGACTCAAGAATGTCCAATATGCCTGGAGCCGATGGAGCCTCCCGTACTGATTCCTAAGTGCATGCATACAACGTGGGTCTGAGGACACTACAAATGCTTCTCGTTAATCTCGACCAGGTGCAAGGACTGTATGAACGACCACCTACAACGATGCGCGACTAAAAAGGAGACTGGTCACTGCCCTATTTGTCGCCAAGGACCTGTTCATGTAAGTGAAGAATGAGCTATCCAAGCGTCGTCTAAACTACTTTATAGATCCAAGACCTTGTCGAAGTCTTGAGGACAAAGCGACAAAACAAAAGTTCTATGGTCTATGACTCTTCGCCCGAACCAGAAGCTACTGACGTAATTGATGTTGATGAGGCACCTAAGGAGGAGCCACCGGAGGCGATGGAAACAGAAGAAAAGGAAGATGAACTGGAGCCACCAATGGACATCACCTTTCGCAAGAACAATTTCCAGTCATCCACCAAGTTAGATGCTCTCGTAAATGACTTAAGTTGGTGATCATCTCCCATCTCGTTATTCTCCCTGATATGTGTTGCAGACAGACTACGCGACGATGATCCTGGTTTTAAAGCTGTCATTTTCTCCCAATTCACAGACTTTCTGGATCTCATTGAGGTTGCACTGGACCGTCATCGCTTTCCCTGGCTACGACTAGACGGGTCCATGAGCGAGAAACAAAGGGCGGAGTCCTTGAAGCGGTTTGCTATCCCCAGCAAAAGAGAGAAGCTATTTATTATCTCCCTCAGGGCTGGGGGTGTCGGGCTAAACCTTACAACTGCAAATCATGTATTCATGGTGAGACCCATTTCTGTCCTTCCGTTTGTTCTCATTTACCCTCAGATGGATTGTTGGTGGAACTCCGCAATCGAGCAGTGAGTCCATATCAACCCTAGTTGATGAACTTTCATTGACACCTCTTTAGACAAGCAATTGATAGAGTTCATCGCTTGGGCCAAGAACGTGAGGTGTTTGTGAAGCATTATATCATCGCAAAAAGTGTCGAGAAGCGCGTATTGGAGATACAGAAGCGGAAGACGGCTATAGTTTCTTTTGCTTTGGGGAAATCCAACGCCTCAACTTCAGAAGGGATCGAAAACTTAAGAATCATGTTCGAAGATGATGAATACTAGTATCAATCGTGAAATTAGATGTTACATTGCCATCTACCTCGGTGATAATGAAGGTCATGCCCGGGCGTGTATGAAAGAATGACTATTTTGCGCGACGAGAGATAGATTCGTGCTCGATATCCGTGAAGCATGTATGCCCCGACTACGGTGTCGAACCGTCGATTTTTTGTTCGCCCCCTCTTGGGGCGGAAGAATACGTATTTGTCAAGGAAATCTAGTTCCCACTCCAATATCGAATCGTCAATTTATGGTTCATACTGGGGCAGGCCGAAGGATACGTATTTGTCAAGGAAATCTGGTACAGTGGCACCCAAACTAGCAGGTCGCCGGCTTACGACACTATAAGAAGAAATCAGTATATAACCTCGTCGGTCTTCCTCTTCACTTACATTGCACCAGTATTGTCAGTCGCAGTCGACTGCCCTTCTAGTTTTTTTGCCCGCCGACGTTTCAATACAGCATCCGGGTCGTCGACCATTTCTGCAGGCCGCTTTGATGGTGCTCCCACTTCATCAAAATACCAAAACTTTGTATTTTTGCCCCTACCACCCTTAAGCCCATGCATGACTTCTGTAGACGAAAGTGATTGCGGTGCCATTTCCATGCCCGAATCCGTTGTCGCCGGACCCATTGCAGCATCTACAACGACTTCAACACTTTCTTGCGTCTCAAATCCGTTTGCTTGAACGCCTTCCATCTCGTCTGTCAACTGTTTCTTCCGTGCAGAGGCTCTTGTCGGTTTCCCTGTCGCAGGAGAGGTGTGGCGTCGTCTCTTTTTGGGTCGCTTTTTTAAGATACTAGGATCTATATCCGTTTTGAAGGATATGCCTTCGTCAAGTGCTCCGGATACACTAGCGACATTGTGCCCATCTTGTTCAGGAGAATCCTCGTAGTCAAACTCAGCATTACCCGCCTAGTGCCATTGTCAGTACGTACAGGCCAGATAACCAGAGAAAGACTTACAGGGGTGGTATCTCGTGTACGTAACATCTCATCGGATGACTGAGATCGCCTGGAATCACGCGGAGGCTCATCTTCTGATAAATTGACTACTTCACGCATCACAGCGTCTTCTTCGTCTACCTGACTTGCCTTGGATCTCGTTTGGATCATACTAGGGCCCGCAATGTTTCCAGCGGCGATTTGTTCCGCTTCTCGTGCTAACGCGTCCCTTAAACGTTTTTCCTCCTGGGCATGATTTCAGAAAGGGATGGAACGAAGAAAGAGGTCTCCTACCTCTAAGCCTCGTTCAATTGTATCAACACGTAATTCCATCGCATAAATCAAGTCCCAGTGTATCTCACACCTCGCGTCCCGATAGGGCTTCCCGTCCTCTGCTTCTGGTGGGGCTATATACCTGAGTTTTTCTATCCAGTCAATATACTGATCGAGATTTTGTGCGACGCATTGAAACCGACAACCGGTTTTCCAAGGGTTTGTCGACGTATATAATCGAGGCGAGTCTAACCTCTATTGAGACCAGAACTTCGGTTCTTCGATTGGAATACATACCATCTGCGACCCAGAACCGCAGCCTCAGCTGATCTTGGCCTAGTGGTTTAACCAGGAGACTTTCACGGCTTCCCGGCTCACCAGCCTCTGGAGCTAGCTTTGGTGTTTCGGATTTCTTCTTGTGGGCCTTTGGCTTGAATTGCCAGGCCGTATCAATTATATCTCTAATGCTTGCTGAATACTCTAATTGCCAGTCGACTAGCTGTCGAAGGATCTTAAGCTACTTATGGGATCAGCAGTTATAGACCATCGAACAAGACGAGTATAGCCGACCTTTAGATCCCATGAATATAACCAAAGATCCCCGCCTTGATCTTTGGCGGGCATGACATTTGAGTCGGAATTATAGTCCCAAAAGACTGTTCGTTCGCGTGGGCGATCCTTGTCCTTTAGAAACTCATGCAAGATACTGGATAAAGTAGCAGGAATCTGGTCTGAACTAATTTATACTGTGAGCCTCAATTCTGATATCCCCTGCATCTTTTATTGAATGTCCACGCACCTGGTATTTCGAGTGTTCGGCCGCAAGTTGAGTATGAAGCGAAGTATCACCTGCTCCAGAAGGATATTGACCTTTCCGGAGTCGTCCAATATTGCGTTTTCTAGACTGTAAAACAGCCATAGGACGGTGGCAAAGGATTGTGGTCGAAGATCAACTTTGGAGGAACCGACGGACGAAATTCTAGTCTACTTACTCTGTAACATCTATGAACGAGGGAATATCCTCCTTAAGAGTCGTAAACTTTCTGATAAACATATAGACGTAGTACATGTCCCAGCGGTCCCGAGGATGATCTACATCCTGAGGGGCAAGGAGATGGCCTTTGTCTCTAGGCCTGATGTGTTTGGTTGGCTCAGGTTCTGCTACGGTATTTCCTTCGTTTTGCACGGGGACTGGCTCGTCAACCGGCTCTGGTGTAGACATAGACGGGCGCAAAGTTGAAGGTAAAGACCCTTTTTTCGAACTCCGCTTCAAGCACCTCTCATTTGGAGATTAGGGGCTCCTACATTCTGGTCCTTTGAGGTTCCTAGATATAGTGTGATCAATCGGTCTCCGTATCGAGAACACAAGTATCATACACGAGGAAGGTCAAAGGCCTATATTTCGGTTGTACTCGCGGACTAAGGCATAAACCTCTATGGATATGACCTGTGGCATATTGAAGCATCTTATAACAGAGCGAAGTGTCTCTTCGGATATTGCCTTACATTCTACTTGTCAAATTATATCCTTCTGTGCACTGGCTCGCGCAACTTGGACCACCAAATTACCCGACATAGAATCAAATTCCTCCATTTGGTTTATTTGGTAGACTAAAAAGGGTCTTTATATCCCTGCAAGCAAATCTTGTGTGAGGAAGAAGAGCTTTTTCTGGACGTGCAAATGCCAAATCACTTTATTTGTGCCAGATAATGCTATATAATCGTTATTATACCTATTTGTTGGACTTGTACTCGCTGTCTAAGGTACAAGGTCAAACGTTTGGTGGAGAGCGCTAAGAGCCGCGCATAAATGGGAAGCATGTGGGAGTTCTTGAGCAATAATCCATGAATTAACTGGTGAACCCTAATGCATTGCGTCGATCCGGTTGAGACGAGGTGGTGATATGGACGGACGAAAACGCTTATAGATCTCGGAGAGCTGTTTATCAAATCCAGCCCCCCAATGCCCAAGAAATTCCAAAGTTTAAAGTAACTCGATAAACCTCCCGGAAACCCGGGCGCGTCACACTGGCTACGAGCCGCTGTCAATGCTGGCTTCTCCGATGAGTAGCGTAACTTTTGAATGCTACCAAAGAGCTCCGCGTTTGAATACTGTTGCAGTCGGCAAAGGTCCGTTGAGACATCGAATTCTGGCCGTAATGGGCCCCCTGCTTATCACAGTGACGGCCCTACGAAGTATTCAGGGCTGCGAACCTTGCCTTGCTCTTAGCGACGGACCTAACACATTTTCCAAACGGTTTTACGCAATTTTTGGGAAGCCCCGTCATGGTTGTGATGCCCCAAAGTCCCAGGGCCGTTCCAATCAGGAAAGCCCATCATCAATCTTGAACTCTGACCACGCCTGGTCGAGTTGGCTCGGAGCAGCGAGCGTATATTCGGAGGGTAGTATAGGATCTTTCAGTTCTCACTATTCTCTTTTTCGTCGTCTCGGAGGGCTCCCGGCTTCGTTTTCCACTCCCCCAAACGGTTTTCGGGTGCCATGTCTGGCCCGTTCGCATTCGTTACACTTCTTTCATCCGATTCATATCTTCCTGGAGCTCTTGTACTTGCTGCAAGTCTCAAAGATTTACACCCGACCCCGGCCACAGCACCAGAAGTCGACTTTCAGACAGTGTGCCTCGTTACTCCCGAGAATGTCAGTGTAACGTCCATCAAGGCTCTCAGAAAAGCATTTGATGTGGTCGTTGGCGTCGAAATTCTCGAGGCCAACAGCCCTTCGGGTCTCAAACTCCTTGGTGAGTGTGTCTCGCTAACAAGATTGGGTCACTTTGCTCGTTCACGTGATACTACTTTCTATCAAATGTCATTTAAAGAGGTGGAGGCATCTTGTATTTTGCTTGACGCAATGTAGGGCGTGGGACAATCCCTTGCACCTCCTCAGAGCGTCGAATATTCTGGCCTTTCTCGAAGGCTCGTTTTCTCTATATATCTGTGCAGTTCCCTACTCCACCCTTCAAATGCATGGTTCCCATCAATCCGGGCTCAGCTGACCTTCTTCCGCAGGCCGACCAGATCTCAGTACAGTATTGACAAAGTTGCATGTTTTTCGATTGACGACCTATGCCAAAATAATATTTCTCGATGCCGACATACTGCCTCTTCAACCCATTTCGCATCTCTTCCTTACTCCATACGAATTCTCTGCTTGCCCCGATGTGGGGTGGCCAGACATATTCAACTCCGGTTTAATGGTTCTCCAACCTGGCGACCAAAAGTTCAACGAACTAATGGATCTTACAAAAAGCAAGGGAAGTTGGGACGGTGCAGACCAAGGCCTCCTCAACGAGTGGAGAGGAAGCGACTGGAACCGACTTAGTTTCGTTTATAACACTACGCCCACGGCTGCATACACGTACGTAATATACCCAAACGCATTCTTCTTCTTGTTGATGATCATTTTGTAGTTATGCCCCCGCTTACGAACGATTCGGAGCGGCCATCAGAGCTATCCATTTCATTGGCCAAAATAAACCATGGGCGTCCATTCCATGGAGGGCACCAGTTCCGCACCATTCAGTGGAATCAATGAACTCCTATGGCTATAGCCAGCTAGTCGATCGATGGTTTGCTGTTTATGATAGGCATTATCGACCGCTTACCAGAGCGACTGAAGAAGAGTACCGCATGCAGCATTATCCATCTACATGGGAGAGTGCCGCATTCGAGGCAGCATCGACAGGGCTCGGTCTAGAAGACCTCAAGAAATTAGCAATCGACGGTGTTTTGAAGACTACGCCCGCTACATCTGGTGAAGGAACGTACACCAGCCTTCCACTTGAAGGTCGAATCGATCTTATGAGACCTAGACAACCTCCATCAGAGTCGATGGCTGATTTGCCGGGAGACGCCCATCCCGGTGATGCTCACGATCAATACCGGGTCTCATCTCACTCAGTCGAAAGTCATACTGAGTATCGACCACCTGGCCGTGAAGGACTTCCTGATTACCTTTATCGTCCTCCAGCACCGGAGGAACAAACGCAGCAAGCCCAGTCCCAGCAAGAGTACCTGTCATTTTCTTCCCAGCAAGGCGAACCACCCAAGCTTCATCATGTTGAGCCCGTGCCGTGGTATCAACAACAACAGCAGCAGGAGTCCCAGGATGATCGTCACGGGGCGCAATCTCCAGAATATCGACCACCTTCACCTCCCAAGATGATGTGGGATCCTGCTCGCGAACCTCCTCCCAGTGTTCTTCCGCCAATTGTTGGTATGGCATTTGCCGAACAGCAATATCAAAACGTATGGGATATGCTACCTTCGATTATTCCCTTGCATCATCAAAGTACACCCTATAAAGATCCTTGGGCTCACGGACAAGGAAGTCAAGGCTACCAGGGATACCAACCTCAGCACCACCATCAACACCAACACCAGCACCAGCACCAGCACCACCATCATCGTCACGACAGCCAGCATCACTGGACCTCCCCTGAGTCACAACGTGCTGATCGCCATCACCACCACCACACTGAGTATCGCCCAGAGTACCATCATGGTGGCCGGTCCGAACATCGGCACCAGCACCAACACCAGCACTGGCAGCACCAGCAACGACAGGATTCTCATCAACACGAGCGCCACCAATCCCATAGTCCAAAAGAAGCACGGAAAGACGTTACTGGTGGAGGAAACTCATATTTTGTGTATCAACCTTACCAATCAAGCACTGATTCGCATGATCAGCAGCAATCCCATCCAGAAAGTGCTCATCACCATTCCTATCATCAGCGCCCAGAGGCCTTTTTCCATCCGCCTGCCCCATCAAGCATCCCTCAGCGTCTTGTACGTGAGGGACATTACGCAGCTGTAATTGCAGGAGAGTCCAAACCTGACTCAGCTAAAGTTGAAGCGATATTCCCCTGGGAGCAGCGTTCCAGGCCAACCCCTAAGCGTGTTTTCCCGGATTGGGACCCTAAACCACCAGCGCTCCGAAGTCCCCCCAAATCCAACAATCTCGAGCTCGAAATGGTGGAGGAAACGCCACAAGCTGTCCTTATTGAAGAGATTACCCGTCGTCGTTCTCCTTCCCCTCCACCCCACGTTCGCAGGAAGTTCAATCCTCCCCCTTCACCTCCTAAACGTCAAGGATCGACATATTCGAATGCATGGGACGAAGATCGTGGGATTCAACGCTATGCATTCGTTCTGCAGGGTCGCCCGAGCCCATTCTCGCCCTCACCCCCACCATGGCCTACGCACCCGGGCCAGGTAGCTCACGCAAAAGCAAAGCAAGAAAAGGCAGATAACGAAGAAGAAGAAGAATACACCAACTGGACGGAGCGTGCAGAAGCGAGCAGTCGGGACGGAGATGACGAAGACGATGAAGAAGGTTCACCGGTCTTGAGCCCCAGGTCTGCGGCCCGCCGTCGAGCGGCTAAAGGTAAAGGTAAAAGTTATTGTGACCAGGGAGTTCAGACCGACCCGATAATGACTGTCTCCCGAGGTGTACAAGTGAACACATATGTGCTTGAAGACAAACGACCAAAAGAGATAACTATCCGTCGTTATCTATCTACTGGAACGGCACCTGGACCCGAGCCTTTCACGGAGTCGCCTGAGCGCGCAATGTCACCTGAGGCGAAGGGGAATAACACCACTACTAAAAGTGAGAAAGATTCCCTTCGGTTGGTCGATCCACCAAGCTATTTTCCGTCTATGGAGCTAGGCCGGATGAGCCAGTCGATCAAGGCAAGCGCAGGTGTGGGCTCACCAACGACTCCCACCCTCAGAAAACGCGAATCCTCTGAAGATAGTGTGACAACAGAGCCAGAGTCCAGTATCATCTCATCGCCAACCAAGGAAGCCGAAGATACTGTCACATCCAAAGTCAACATCCGCGCTGCAGACGCTCCAGAGCCATCGTCTCTTGTGGGAGCACGGATATCATCTGGCGATGGTATGGCGGTCCGCCGCGTAAGCAGGGTCTTTTCTCCTACCACTGGCGTCGAAATCTTCAAAAGAGGCTCAGAGGAAGTCCTGGCCCGCTTCCTCAAACAACAGCCTACCGGCTGGGATGCCGCCCGCCAAGATGCGGGCCCTCCGACTCCCTCTGCGATCCATTGATTCGTCCCTGTGACATTACACTCTCTCGATTCAATGGTGTTTGCAGTTTCTATTTGCATTTTTACGAGTATGTTTCTCACAGAGTCCCCTACCAATAGGCATTCGAGCATCGATTCATGTTATGGACCAGTTTCCGCCTCTCGACTTTTTTTTATCTACCAGCTTTGTGATATGTCGCGGATAAGGGTGGTCGAGCGATCACCTTTATTCCGCATGTCCAACTACTGTCACTCTTTAGGCCTATAGCTACTCTCATCCCTTCTCCTGTTTCTTGATTACAGCCCCCTTATTTGTTGTCTCCAACTTTCCGTGCCTGTCATCCGACTTCTCGTCGAACTCCGTCTTTTACACCCAATAGAGATGCCATTGTTTATGGCCCTTAGATCTATCACTCGTTTGATAGAACTGATGTATAGTGTTACCCTTCCTATTTCATACAAAAAGAGTGCTCAGGCAAAGAATCCCTTGCGGTCTTCCCCTCTCATGCGAGTCCCGTGACTGACACCCAATACGAGAGCAAACATGCGTCGAGCTTCGTCATTGTCCTTGAAAGGATAGCTACAGTTTGCGTTAGTGGCTATGATAGTAAACGCATGATTAGACATACTCTGCGCCCATTTGATATGCAACAGCAAAGCCAGAGGCTATAGCAATTTCGTGCATGTCTACGCCATGTTAGCGTAGTCTTTCGAATACATACATGGCAGCCTCACTAAGGATTGTCCATGCGCCGCAGTAGTAGGTGTGGTTCTTCCCATTGATCCACATCATCTTCTAGTATAAGTGATCACTTTTAAAACCGATAGACAGCTCTTACCCACGGAACTGTGCCTCCATAATGCTGCCAACGATGCGACTGTTGCTTCCACCATTTCTTCAAGATTATGGACTCGGGACGGATTTCCGACTCCGTCCATAAATAGCTACTGTCGTCCTGCTCCAATTAATCACAGGAAAAGGGGCTAAAGAGACATGTCGTACCTTGTCGAGGAATATTGTTTGGTAAACATGTGGTTTGTCGGATTTGTCGCCAAACTGTGGCTGATAATTCGTCCTGTATGGGCACATGAAGTGAATACAATCAAACTAAAGAGATTTCTTACAGGTCAAAGCTCATTTCGATCTTTCGTTTATCGGCTGGATAACTTCTGATAAAATAGAGGGGCTTGAAGTTGCGCTTGGCGAACTCCTTTGACTGTTGTGCCTTGGGATCCTCCTTGCGCTTGGAGGAGAACAAATCTTCCTGGAACTTCAACTGGTAGTACTGTAGATGGTCAATGCACGGTCAAGGAACCAAGTTTGGAGAACATACCTTCTCCATGTACTCTTGGTCGGAGTGGGTGATAGAGACATCATAGAGATACTATACGAAGACTCGTTAGGATCAACAAATGGGGCGTATTTGACTATCTCTGACCTTCACATTCCCCAAAACCTTACGTTCCAAGAAGGTCGCGTCTTTACCCAGGATCTTCAGTGCAGTATCAGCATCGCAAGCGAGGATGATCTCGTCGAAGTGCATCTCTAGGATGTCACCAAGTATCTCTCCCTCGTGGAGAGTGTTCGAGTTCTTAACATTTTGCGTTAGTATCGTGACGCCGCTTTTGTTCCTCTCGACAGAGAGAACTTGAGTCTCCAAAGCAAATGTGACTCCTGAGTCTTCCAACCGTGTCTTCCATTCAGCGTAGACATCTGATAGTTTGGGAAATGCACGCATAGGAGGGATTGAAGCAAGGAATGAGTCTGGTGAATAGTCAAACTGATATGTTGTTAGGAGAGCAATCAACAAATTAGGAATGTACAAACTAGTTTCATCGAAGGATCCAGAAAGAGACGTTCTAGAATGACAGATGATACGTAAGGTGTTTGCTGGCCGGTTCCCTACACGGATTGATTACACGTTTTGAACGAACGGAACGCCGAGTCTTCGTACCATGAACAGAGCGACGAGTGGATATACGATTACATCGCCAAATCCCTAGCCGCTGTTAGTTCCGGTGCGAAGATTAAACGAAGCTCTTACAGGACTAAACCTGAACATGCTGAGCATAACGTCGACCGGAATCAACCCAAAGAGTGGCTCCATACGTTTGATCACCTTTAGTACCCATCCAAACCGTTTGATATCATCGGAATACCTGGGGGAAAGGGTTATCCCGTACATGAAAATCAGGAAACACATAGTTTTACTTGTCGATCACATTGGAGGGGAACACGTTACTCCAAAAGTCTTCCTCTTTGTCTCTTCCGAAACTAACTTGTAGCTCAACTTCGCTGGCCTTGAAGCCAAGAAGATCGAAGAGGGCATAGGTGTTCGCAAACTGGGGAGAAGCCCCTTGAACGCCATCGTTGACAAACTCTGCTCCAAATTTCTGTGAGTCTATCTTTTCAGAAGTAGCCATTCCACCGCAACAGTTTGCCCTTTCGATCACCGTCACACTAAACGTCGAGTCTCCAGCGGCGCTGAGAGCATGAGCGGCACTCATCCCAGCCGCTCCAGCTCCTACGATTGCTATTTTCTTTCCCATAGTTATGAGAGACCGTAGAGGAGAGGTTCAAAATGCGAGACGTCTGGAGGACCTTGAGGGGAATGTGGTCATCCCGATTTCCAGCGCTTTGATCAGCAAACAAGGATGACATCAGATCCAAGCACTTTCATAGAAACTAAAATCCAGGAATTTTCTGTGAGGCGAACGCGTAGTGGCAAAGCTCGGTGTTGTTGAAGGGATCAGCTCAGAGGTTGAACCGCGCCATGAGCGTTGATGGCGTCCGGTAGGTGCCAACAAGTCTTTTGAGTCGATGGCTGCTCATAATCTCCCAAGTCTCAGACAGTCGTGGAATTCTGCTCTCAACAATGCACAAAACGAGCTCCAAGGACTGTTAACCTCTGCAACTTCACCTTTATGGCGTCGGGTTCCGTCAGTGACGAGCGAGGCGATACAAGATGGCTCTTTGGATAATTCAGAAGAAGCTAAAGTTGTTATTCATAAACGACCGAGCAAGCAGGGAGAGATATTCCGTCTAGTATTGGATGTCCCAGCTGAGGATTTCTCCATCAATGCTTGGAAGTGTGTTTTGGCCACGCCTGAAATGAGGCAAGAATGGGATCCAGCTGTCGAGAGCTCACAATTACTGGAACTACACGACGTAGACGTGAGGATTGCAAAAACATACTTTACATTGGGTTGGCCAGCGAAGTGAGTCCGTTGCTCCGGTCATCACTCCCAAATTCTCATCAAAACACAGCCCAAGGGACGTTATCACGATTTCTCGAACACTCTCAGACGGCGCTACGTTGTTGGACGTCACCACTTCTTTACCTCGCTCACCAGACGAACCTCCTTACTTACGACCAACACCTCCATACGTGCGATCCCATGTGTACTGTGAGTATAATTGCAAGTGTTGAAATACTTCTCAACTTTTGCATAGTGTTTGCCTGGGTTATTCAACAAGTTCCCCAAGCGACGACCTCATGTATCAGAATCACCCTATTTTGGCAGCACGATCTCAAAGCAGTCTGGGGTATAGGAATGCCGTCTAGGGCTCAGCATCTATCCTCTCTAATGGTCGGCGTTTTCAAGACTGTCAACAAGTTCGGTGCCCGCATACCAATGTTGCAGGGATTTGGCCTGGGAGTGGGCATGGACCATATGATATTCGATGTGGGGAGACAGTCTCTCATGGTTGAATATTCCATACTTCACGAAGAGGAAGGCGATAACGAATTTCAAAGTCCAATGGGTGTGGACGAATTGCGCGCCAAAAAAGAACGAAGGAGACTGGAGAGAAGTGTAGAATTTGTGCTACCCAAGAAATCTAGCTGGGACGTACAACTGCTCATTCGCGCATCCACGACGGTTGCTGCGTCCTCACCTTGGACGGTGAACGTGTACAGTGACGACGATGGCTTCACTGACCAAGACCAACTGTTGTTGAGAACACGCCACTCTCTTCCTTCCTCTATCCACGCTGTAGTGAAGGTCAAGCTTGTCATTGAGGCTGCAGCTGGGCCAGCCGGGTTCCTCCGATTGAACGGTACCCCCCATCCGATCGAAAATCTTGAACTACGAGATCCAACTCCTCTGGCCATCCCTGAACAACTCATACAAGATGCCAGCAATGTGGGGGCGTTGACCTTCCCATCTCCGGCGGGGGTTTCCAGTCAGTTTTCAGACGAGTATTCTAGGACTATGTCAGTTAAGACAGAGGGACGCTCAGAAGGCGTCCAAAAGTCGATAATGAAGCTTGTTCGACGAAACTACGTCTATTTTGCATCATTATTGCAAGAACCAGAGGTCAAGTAAGAAACTCTTCCCAAGTATCGGCCCTATATTTGGCGTCTAATCTTTTTGTTTAGGTGGAAGCCACTGATCGAGTCTCGTGGAGTTGCTGTCACTCAGCTGGACTCAATCGATTCTACACTGGTCGTTTACAAAGCCGAAGCTGTATTTGTTGGGGTAGGAATATGGGACCTGATCAGTGTCATATTAACTCCAGGGGCCTCTGTCTATTGGGACAAAAGTTTTGATGGCGCTTCCCTAATTGACGACGTCAGCGAGCTTAGCCAGCTGTGGCACCACAAAACAAAGGCTGCTTGGCCAGTAAAGTGCGCCATTCATTAATTAGTTTTGAGAAGCGTGGCTGAATATCTTGTTTTTAGCGCTCGAGAGTCGGTATTGCTCACCAGCACCTACAAATCACCCACGTCGGTGCATATCTTCTCCTTTTCGACAGACGATTCCCAATTATTCCCGAATATACCGCCCAGCGACCCCAATATCATACGCACCCAAGTCGACTTACGAGGCTGGGCAATCGAGGCATTATCCCCGACAACAACGCAGGTTACTCTCATCGAGCAGTCGGACCCCAAAGGCTGGTCAAACAAGTCATCACTTCCTCAGCAAATTATCTCTGCGGTATCTGGAGTCGGTGAATTCGTGATTAAGTGCGGTGGCCCTCCGATCCTGAGTCGATTAGGAGGATCTCACGCTTTAGTCAATCGTTATGATCACGAAAAGACGACATTCAGGCTAGACTACGAAGCGGATATGTCGCGGAGGGTAGCCACCATACAATCGACACCCATGGGTTCCACACTGGATCTCTCGGAAACGACTTCCTCGATAACTCCTCAAGCTCGTCCTTTTGTAGAATGCGAGTTGCGCTGTGACATCGAAATGTGGGGTGGCCCAATCGAAGTCCTTGTTGATCCTCCTCCGCAATCCATTTCGTGTCTACGACGACATCGACTATCCGATAATGGAGGAGGACTTTGGATCACTATCGAGCATGATTCGGACTTTGTTTTGGGAGAGCGACTTCGTGTAGTGGTGAGAAAGGGTGCATCATCTTCAGTAAAAGACAAAAATATTGTCCTAGTAAACGGAGCGAAGGCTAAGGTCGAGGTAGAGGATCTACCTGAAGCGGAGATCAAACAGCTTACGAAGCGGAAACGTGTCAAGCCCCTTCGCGTTCCGCTTGATCAGCCTCCCGTTGTCACTGCAATGCAACGTCGTCGCGCTGAATGGGCTGGCGGTGCTGAGCCTTCACCGGCTACTGAAGACAATAGAAACATCAATGCAGCAGTCAGGTCAGCTGGCTCAACACTAATGAGCAACCCATTCGGTCGTTTCATGACGATGGCCGTTTCTCAAGCAACCTCCAGCACAACCTCGGCAATGTCAGCGATAGCCAAGCCGTTTGCTCTGACGGAGCAAAGCGTTCCTAATCCTACGAAACAACCGATGCAGCATGCCCTAGACGCAATGGCCTACCTGCGGTCTCTCTATAACCGACCTTCCCAGGACGGTTGGGTTCAAGTTGCCAATAACGCGGGCCTAGCTGTCGTCAAGAAGCTGGAAACGGAAATTTCAAGGACCATTCATGTGCATAAAGCTGATAAGGTCATTGAAGGTGTCACTGCAGAGGAGGTCATCAACGCACTTTCTTCCCTTGATTGTCAGAAGCAATGGGATGACCGGTTCGACACCGCAACTGTCCTGCAGGACTACGGATACGGATGCCAAACCAGCTTCATGGTTGCAAAGGGCGCGTTTCCTTTTCAACCTCGGGGTTTCTACATTGCATCCATCATGGGTCGTACCGACAATTCATCATCGGCGGGAGCAGACGCCCGATCAGGGAAAGAAGCCATGCCACCAAATCAGGATGGAGCACATAATCCAGTCTATTATTACGCATCAACGTCCTTTAACCCAGACTCAATATCTGGATTCTCTCCCGCCAAGTACAATCCTTTGAACTACGCTACCGGAAGAGTTTTGGTTCGGGGGTGGGTTTGCGAAACTTTGGACCCATACACGGCCGAAAACTACGCAGTTCCATCGACTCGATGCACATTCGTATCTGCCGTCGATTTTGCGGGTGCTGTACCTGTGGCATATAATGCAATGCTGAATGCATCACAACCTCGCGCTATCTTGCGTCTGGAATCATTCTTGAAGAGCAATGTCAACATACCCGTATTTCATAACCCCGCGATTGGGGTTGCGATTGAACCTACAGAAGGCCCACAAGAGGGATGGAATTTCAAGCGGAGAGATTCGGGCATTCTTCTTATTGGCCGCAGATATTCTGTCGAGGAACGATTGTTTCGCGCCACGATACTCGTCGACACACCGGCCGGGAATTCACTATCCAATCCCCCGGATATCACTCCCACCCCTAGTAGAATTATTCAGCCTCATTCACTCTCTGATACATCGAAATCCCAAGACCCTCCCCAATCACCCACTGGTGACACTGAGTTTGATCGTCCGCGCTCTCCCAATCGCAAAGCCTTCAACTCGATAGGGAGAAATGGCTCGATAGCGGCATCTTCTGCTGGTCGTCGCAACCCAATACCAAGCTTTTCATCCCCTAATATAACTTTGTCCAAGGATATTATTCTTTGCGAGCTGGTAGTGGACTCCAAGTTGTATCCCAGCGGCTTCTCCATACGCACATCGTCTCGACCAAGAGTGCCAGAAGAGCTGGTCGATCTACAAACTACGCAGGAAATGGAATCTCAGACCCTTCCAATACTCGTCTCAGTGTATAGTCTCTCGAGTAGCCTGTACAAGGGGTCATACTCTGAAAGATCTGGCTCGCGGTACCTAATTCGACTCTCTCTTCCGACAGCTCGCTACGATATCCCGCTTCTGGAGGATCCACTCACTGGTTATGTTCGTAGCCCCCCTCCCAGACCTCCTTGGCTTCTAGATCTAGCAGAGAAAGGAGCATCGGTCAACATTGTAGTGACACCGACGACCAAGACCTTATCTACTGAAGGCGGGGTCTATCCGATCACTGTTAATGGGGGGCTAGCGGAGATTATCAACGAGAGGAAGGGACTTTCTATTCTCGGGAAATCAGACACCGACCCGTCATCAGTCATGCCATGGGTAACAAGGTGAACCCACTTCTAGCTCGAGTTACTAATACTTACATACTGCGGTTGGACTTTAGATCTGATGATCCGGAGTTCCCCAAAGACCTCAGCATTTCTCCTGCCATTTCCAAGCAATTCTTGAAGGAAATCAAAGTAGAAGAGGTTGAAACAAATGTTAAACCCGCCCCGCTTCCAGAAAGCACTGTTGCCAACGAGAAGGTAGAAAAGGTATAAATTTATTTTTCAGACGATAAATGAAACATTCTTATTCCCGCTCAGGAACTACCAAAAGTACCACCACCCCCGGCTCAGAAAGCCAGAATTGGGGAGCTCTTCAACTCGTATTCTAGTTGGTGGAGGGGGAAGCCACCTATCTCAACTCCAATGGGTGAACCTGCACCACCCACTACTGAAGAAGGCACCTCGGATACGACGGCTTCTGCTCTCCCAAATGGCATTCACAAGTCTGTCTCTGCCAACTCCATCAATGTCATTCAATCCCCTTTCACCCGACGAGTTTCACTGCCATCCGTTCTCGTCATTGCATTTATTTGCTTCTTGCTTGGATCCCTAGCGAGATCGCTCCTCTCTCCAGCAGATTTCATCATCATCAAAAATTCTGCCGAGGTCGCAGAAATGGATGAGAACCCCGGGTGGCGCCCTTTCACCCGACTTGTGGAACTAAAGTATATATGGCCTGGCGGAGGAGATTTCGTTGTTGGTGTTGTCCACGCATAAAGCGCTGTTTATCTTGAGCATTTTCTTCCCAGATTCGGG
This sequence comes from Serendipita sp. 398, assembly GCA_019623675.1. Classification (NCBI taxonomy): domain Eukaryota; kingdom Fungi; phylum Basidiomycota; class Agaricomycetes; order Sebacinales; family Serendipitaceae; genus Serendipita; species Serendipita sp. 398. Next base: position 19,353 of record WSTN01000050.1, on the reverse strand, counting down.
CTCTCCTGGCATTTAACCATAGCAATAAATCTAATATGTACCTAACTACAGTCTCGACTGAAGACTTTCCCAGTATGCCTTGTGTACAGTATTTGCTACAGAGTTTGTGACACTTACGAGTAGATTGGAGGCCTGTGAATTTGTGACATCGATGTCCTGAGCTTTAGTGCTACCTGGTGGGTTGATATGATATCGGCCGAGTGCCAGTACAAGATCCAGAGCGAGCTTCTGGGTATTGACTCCATTTGGGCCGGAAAACCTGACGAATGGCCCAAGAAGTGTACCACGGGTAGGGTGCTGCACACAGAAGAAGGGAATGAGGCGTTGTGAGATTTGAAGAACAGTCTTATATCATGTTAATAGCCATTTGAGCAATAAACGTATAGACCAACAGTATTTGTTATATCGAGAGCTTTTCTTTGAGCACATCGCAACAGATACAGTATCAGACACTACAAAAGTCATATCAAAAAAGGGGGTTACACCATATTCGCCGGACTTACACGGGATGTTTTTGGATTCGCATCACCTAGCTCCCATAAAAGCTTGGGGATGTTGAGAATCGAGTCTTCGAATAGCTTTAACCTGGAATCCTTCGCGGAAGATGACCCAATATCCGTTCCTGCAGTATGAGGCAGACGTGTGGGCCTGAAGGATCCTTGGTAACTGGCCTCTGTTTCTATCTAGTATCCTGATGAGCAAACGCAGGCTGTGCAACTAAAACTTACTAGAAGAAGTGACATCAGGGAGCGTATCAAGAGTAGCTTTGTAGCATAGGATATTTCGGGTCGCTGAATCTGCTCGACCACGGCCCGGAGAATATCAAGTTGTGTAGATACCGTGAAACCAGCTTGAATTGATGGCGAATGAGATATCATGGCCCATATAGTTGGCAAAATAGCGCTTGTTGTCTGCGCGGAAAGTGGCCGACCAAGAGAGTGCCGGGCTGTTGGCTATCGTCTACTTAGACAATGACAAAGTGTCAGATTTAAAAATGCCTACTCTGCCACGGATCATGCCAAGTATCCACGGAGCCACCCGCGAAATTTCTTTCCCTACATCCAATGAGCGGGACATGAGTTTGCCAATTGAATCTCTCTTTAGCGGCGCAGAATTTGGGGGTGAGAGTAAACAGATGGCCAACAGCTCGTTATATGTAAGGTTGATAGCTTGGAGCTCATCAGCGACCTGACGATGTTGTTTAGACTCGTTGGGTTCTATAGGGAAATACGAATTACCTCAGTGCTGCAGTTGTCTCCTTCGTTCATAACGGGGAGATAGGTAGATATATGGCTCATTAAACTGAGAAGTTGACTGTAATTCCGCCGTGAACGAGCCTGAGAATCGTCAGGACTTCCATAGAGAAAGAAACCACTCTCACCGAGTCATGTACGTCAAAGTAGAGTGACTTGGCGAGCTTCAGAGTAGCATTGACAATTCTTAGCTCCGTTGAAGGCTCCGCTCGACTATCCAAGGTCATCATGGCAGGAGGGACATATTCCAAACAGAGCTCCACTAGTAGCCGATGAAGGTGTTTTTCTGCCTTCTCAAATAGGCTTCCATTATCGGTTTCAGTGATATCCGAATCGTCTATTTGACAGAAGTCAAGGGAATGCTCGATGTCTTCGATTGTCCAATTTTCCGTCTTTAACCAATAGTCCTTAGGCGACAATGAAGGTTCTGTTTCTGGCATAAATACCAAAGATGTACTCCCTTGTGAGTCAGATAGCAGCTCCACGAACGACTGATACGCCTTTCCGCTAGTAAACGAGCCACGCAAGTACCAGAGGTCATCATCGGACGACATATTGCGCTTGATAGCTTGAAGAAATTGTGCCAGAGACGCGACGGCAGAAAGCTTTGACTGTGCAGACAAGACAACAGCGGGAGATGTTGTGGCGAAACCTATAGCGGTGTCAGTTTCTAGTTGCAATAGAAACGTATGAGCTACCATCTTCCACTCGCATCGCGTCTCCTACTAATAAGCTAAGGTACCCTTGTAGCACTCTGTCGGCGTGTCCATTTGGACCGGGCGACACTACGATCACTGGACACACATCAAGGAGGATATCGAGCAGTTTGATTGTATCTACACGAATCTCTGGAAATATGTGTGTCAATGCCGATGTAACGTAGAGCATAAGTGTCGCTGAATGCGGAAGTATGGCTTTCTGTTTACTCGTTTGTGATTATAGTTATAAATATAGCATAACGGCGTACCTGGGGGATATTATGTAAATACCAGTCCATAAACTGCATGTTAGATTTCCTAACAGAACCATCCTTGGGGCTGTCAGTCAGAAGATAAATCCACTTAGGCTTCTCGTTACCTCGTCCGAGATCAGTTTGCAGCAAGCAAGTAGAACAGTAGATATATTCGAAATTGGAGCGTCTGCATACGCGGAGAAGAGTTCTCGCAACCCCATGAGTGCGTCTGTAAAGCTTAAGAGACGGAAAGCCATGCCTTGAAAATTGATTCGCACCTTTCCGTGAGTTTGCAGAGTAATGTTTTAGAAGAGAAAGAAGGTCCGAGAGTGACTGGTGTTTCTTGGTCGTAGGACCGGCTTTTTCCACCATAATACTCTGAGTAGGCAATGCAATCGCTGGGAATAAGAATGAATTGCTGTAGGGTTTTGCTTGTTGAATACAACTGACAATGCGCCTTAAACGACGTGTCTACCGCGTTGTTTGCAGGCTTTTTTCCCTTGCCAAGCTTTAGTTTTGCTTTCTACGACAAATGGTTTAGATTACTGAATTTCCCGTGGAATAAATTAATGAACTTTGAAGTCTGAAGACTTTTCCTTCTGTTTCTTGGTACTTTTGGGCATCGTTTTTGTGGAAGGGGAAGTTCAAGCTTGAGTATTAGAGGCCATCCGACTAAACTATGAACATACCCATCGGACCAAACAGGCGATTACCTGAGGCAGCTATGCGGCACTTCCTTGGATTTTCCCCTTTCCACGGTCTCTTATCTCGATCCCTCATCACTGACCCCCATAAGTATTTGCCCAATCGCTAGTAGTTACATTCCTGGTCCTTATCCCCCGTTATAGTCGACATGCCTAGGCGGTAAGAACGGATCTTCAGATCAGGAGTAATAAACGTAAATAGATAAGGCACAGCCTATCCAAGACATTTATTGCATTCCATCGGGTACATGGTATTCAATGTCAGGAAAAGAGCGAGGGGGAGTAAAACGCTTCAATAGCTATCAACCATGCGCGCAGGTACTACCCGGCGGGCGTGCCTATGAACACCCGGGCCAAACGTTCTCTTTTTAGAGACAGTAGAGAGCGTATCCATGGACCAAGCAGTGACAGTAGATGCAAACGCGTTGGAGTTCGAAGATTGATTAATGGTTGGTTGACCATTAACCGTGAGCTGATAGGTTGTGGCCACGGTGGAAAGCCCATAGATGCGTACATTGGAGGATGAATCGACCCGGGCAATTTGGGATTGGCAACTCCATGTGTCCCTGCAAGTGATCGTATACCCTTGGAAGAATGAATAAAGCCCAGCACCGTAGACAAAAACGGATTCTGAGCTTTCCACTGAAAGAGCGAGGGCGGAACGAAGGGCGGAAACATCAGGATCATTGTAGCAGTAGTCGGTTGTAAAGGGACTGGGAGCAGCTGGTAAAGAGGGGATTAGCGACTGGAATATAATCTACGGAGAGTGCCTTACCTGGACTTGGTTGGTAGTACGGTGTTTCGGTTTGAATCAAGCCGGCATATATGTTCTTTGCCCCAATGAAGCGATATTGATAAATGGCGTGATGTTCCGAACCCGTTCCAACCAGCCAAACATCGGTTCCTTCGACAAGGATGCCACGGCCACTGAAGACGTCGATTTGGGTTTCTTGTGGGTCGTTATCAAGCTGGTGATCTGCAGTCCAAAACCACACGTTCTACAGATGTTTCTCAGAGTTGAGTAATTAATTGATGATACGGTACGGAAGCTTACCTCCATGTAAGCAGATGCGCCTCTCGTGATATGTGTGGCCAAGAAAGCAGCGGAGCATTCTATGCCATGACCTTCTAGTTTCCTGCAAGTGGTTTGTGTGAGACCTGTTCCTTCAGAACCCCCCAGGCGAACATGCTAGGTTCTGTCAGTCAAAGAACCTCCTAACGAAATGAATAGACGAACAGTGTCCCAGAAAGCAACGGAACCTTGATATGCTGCTTGAATGTTTATCTCCATAATAACTGCGCCTGCCGATCCCGCATACGTGCTAATATCAAAATAGGTAAGTCTTTTTGTTCTCAGACGTCACAGGTGGTTCTTACCTGATAACAATATCCGAGACTCTCAACGTCCCAACATCGCCGGCATTGCCGAACTTCAAAGCGACTCGTGGGTTGTTCATATCATTGAAATTTGTTCCTTTGACGAGGATTTGGGACCACATTTCGCCCACGATGTCGGTTCCAGCAGGAATATTGAGAGTATCGGAGATAACGTAAGTGCCTATACGATCATTCAATTTAATGCAAGAGGCGGGAAAGACATGACCCACCGGCATCAAAAAAGATGACTTTACATCCAGAGTACTGGTCAAATATCGCTTGAAGGGCCTGTGTGTCATCGACTATTCCATTTCCAACTGCTCCATTTGCTTTGACGCTGATAACTGAAAGATCATTGTCAGCATATGGACATTGTATCCAAGCGGGTGTCTCATACAGTCGCTAACCGCAAAGGTCTCGTATTGAGGTCGACCAGAACCATATATCTTGCCTGAGGGATCCAAAAGGGACGCGGGTTTGGCCGCTGGAGTGATGTTGGATCTTACGTATTGGGGGGTGGCCCCGCTGCCGGAGTAGATGTTACCCTGTGCCCACGAGGCGATGGTCATAGACCCAGTACTACCAGGGAGAACAGTGGCCCCATTGAGTACGCCAACCGCAATAGGAACATTGGAGAGTTTGGCATTGTCAATGTAAATGGAGCCAGCGAGACTAGTGGGTTGTGCAGTCGTTGTTTGCACGAAGATGGGAGTATTCGTGACGGTGAAATCGAGAAGAACCTCACTACCCACGCTCTTATTAAAGTGATTGCGTCAATGTTTCATCTTTATCTTCAAAAATTGAAACTTACCTGAGTCTCAAGAGTGGTGCCGCCAGTCTTGATCTTGATTCCAACACCACAATTAGATATTTGGATGTTTTGCCAAGTCCATCCCCTAGACACAATGAATTGAATATTTGTAGATGTATAATTTTACTGACCAGTTCCAAATAGCTTCGATGGCAATTTGATTGTTGGAAAATTTGACGTTGCGGACAGTGAATCTGGGATATGGAGTGAGGTCAAGTCATGTAATTCAAAAAAATCGGCACGCACTGTTGGTTTCCAACAAATACGCCAAGTCTGCCACCGACGAACTCGAGGTCAGACATGAGGCCTCCCGAACCATTCTCCATAAAGATCTATGGAGAAATATATTAGATGATAGATAATAGGATGTGGCGCTCGCTTACCCCTTGGTGCTGGGTAGAAGGATCTTGAGACATGATCACCTTTACAAATGCGAGTGAAGTCGCTTGGGCGACTTGCCAATGAAGGCCGGTTGCAGTACTTGCAACTGGCATACGCGTCAAGTCAATATTGAAATTTCGTACGGCCCGAAAGAAGTTCTGGGTGCAGGTAAGCAGTTGTATCAACGGAGCTTAGTTATCCAACGGATAGCTAAGATAATACTTACGTTTTGGTTAACCCAGTATTGACCATCTGCAGTATATGGATCGGCATCTGTCGAAATATGATTTTTAGCACTCCTGCTACATCACAGTAATACTTACCGATGACCGCCATACCCTGGAAAGAAGCTGCTGCTATCAATGTGGGTCTATTTTTGGCGTCACCAACAAGTGCAGTGTAGTAAAACGCTGTCAATGTCTCAGCGGGAATACACTCAGAAAAGGATGATCACACACGTATGATGGGGGTGGATACGACATAGTTTCCAGCCGGGAAGTAAACGAGTGCAGGTGTAGTTGTACTAGAAGCGCAGCCTTTACCACATCTTGACTGGTCTTGTAGGGGTCAGTGGCAAGCAAGGCATGAAGTAATGTCTAGCAAACCTGAAATGGCTGCATTGATCGCCTATATCAGATGATGAGTAGGTCAGAAAGAAGGATAGTATAGAGGAGAGGGGCTTACAGCAGTATCGTCGGTCACACCATCACCACGAGCACCATAATCTTTCACGTTACGGAATACCTTATATGTGGATGGTGAAGGATTGAAAGCAGCAGTACCGACATGTGGGATGGAGGTAAGCCAGTAGGGATCATTGGCGACTGCTGTCCCGTTTCCGAGTGGCGCAGTGCATTTTGACCCAAGGGCGAATGTGGAGGCCGCTTGAAGAGCAAGAGAAACGAGTGTAATCACAAAGGAGCGCATTTTCTCTCGAAAGAGAGATGAAGAGGGAGCTTGGAGAATGGTTTGCCTAGGGAGAGACAGGCACTCTTATATTGGCCCCAGACTGGCCCAAAACAGCATTTCGTCTCGTTATTTCCACCGATGTAACCGGAAATTTGGAGATTCAATGCTCCCCCCACTCCCCGTTTGCTTCCAGCGCGGATATTTCGAACCTTAGGACAACATGGGCAAATGTGATATTGGTTGCAGGCTCCTCCACGACGAAGCACGACTAATTCTGTTATGCCAACACAGGTTCGCGATGTTGTCCCTATTGTGCCGAACCTCCGGGTAGCTTGTCATTGGTTGGAAGAGCCAATAACCCCCCTGGGGTTAGTCATAAAACCATGCCAAGGGGAAAGTCATCATCTTGTTTGTAAAGCAACATATTTCTTGGTGGCTTTTTGACAGAGGGGCATGGGCACTACTCCTGGTCCCTGTTCCGACTCCGTCCGTAGACATACGGCCTCATTGTTCAGAAGGATCAGTTGCCATCCTTCTGAATAATATATTTGCTCAGAAGCAGTAGTCGGATGGTCATAGGATTCCCGACGATAGCGAGGCTGCCCGACATCAGCTTCGGCAATCTTGGGATCTGGTACTACTGCGGCAGATGCCGCCTCGGTACGTTATGATCCTTTGGTTCTCGTGTGCGTTTTTTCTGATTAAATGTGAGGGATTGGGGCCCCGGAAAGACCTCATTACGCCGTATTATTACCGTTGTAACCACAGGGCCAAGGTCGAACTTGGAAGCTTGCCGCTCACCGCCTGCTTCCCTGAATCAGGAACTTTTATTCTAGGAGAAATCAAAGACATCCGGAAGGCTATGGGTCGCGTACTACTCACAGGTGCTTCAGGCTTCATCGCCGCCCATTGCCTACAGGCGTACTTGGAGGCAGGCCATAATGTGAGAATCACAGTCCGCTCAGAGGAGAAAGGAAAGCAGGTCTACGAGAGAAACGAAAAGTATTCTGACCAACTGGAAGCGGCCCTCGTAGAAGGTACGCCTATATGATAGCTCTCTAGCTCTGCCACTCCACGGTGATTGCGTCAAGGGACGTTTGTTTCTTGACCCGGCACCAATTTTTGCCCAATTTTTTAAATATATTTAGCTCATTAACGTATAATCATGTAGATATTGCTGCCGAAGGAGCCTATGATGAGATACTCGCAGACAATACGATGGATGCCGTGGTCCATACGGCAAGCCCCTTCTTCACCAATGTGACTGACCCTCAGGAGCTACTCAAGCCAGCTGTACAAGGGACACTCAATCTGCTTAATGCTGTTCATAAATTGGCACCGAATGTGAAGCGGGTCATCATCACAAGTAGCTTTGCAGCTATGATCAATCCAAAGCAGGGAAACTGGCCGGGTCACGTCTACAATGAAGAAGATTGGAACCCGGTAACAGAGGAGGAAGCTTTAACGGGGGATGGGATCACAGTCTATCGAGCTTCCAAGACCTTTGCAGAAAGGGCGGCTTGGAAGTTCATGGAGGAGAAGAAGCCGAGCTTCGATCTCGTCGTTCTCAACCCTCCGATGGTCTACGGACCTATCATCAACTTTCAGACCATTAGGTCCCTCAATTCGTCCAGCCAGCGATTTTGGAAATTCCTCAATGGCGAGATGAAGGAGATCGAACCGAGCAGTTCTCCTCTCTGGGTTGACGTACGGGATCTCGCCATGGCCCATTTACGCGCATACGAACGGCCAGAAGCTGGAGGAAAGCGATTTTTCATCGTTTCTGATGAATGGTACTCCAATCAGGACATTGCGGATATTTTCAGAAAGGTAAGATGCCAACGCCACATGACATTGTCAGCTCTAACCACAGAGCAGAACTACCCAATGTTCCTCGACAAGATTCCAGAAGGCTCACCTGGGAAAGGGTTTGACGCGAAACCCGAAACAATCTACGCTCACGATAATTCGCGCTCCAAAAATATATTGGGAATGACTTATCGGTCGTTTGAAACGTGTGCAGTTGGTGAGTTGTCGTTCTTAGTCCCATATTCGCTTGTTTGTTGACACTCGAGACTAGACGCAGGGCGTTCGATTATCGAATTGTTAGGGGCCGAAATCATAGGCGGCATGATGGAATGAGTGAAGACCATGGGGATATGTGGCGCGCAGCAAGAGGATGGTAGCAAATGTTATGCAGCGTAGATTACAAGGTGTATCATAGCCCGCCAACGAGTCTCGAACATGAACAGGGTGCGAAGATGTTAACATCAATAAATGAAAGCAGGCATAAAAGTACGTGGGAAAGAATAAAGGGACCCTCCAGTTGGATTATTGTGCCGCGCCGTTGGTAGCGCTAGCTTTGGTTTTTCCTTGCTCATTGGATTTTCGCGCCGGAGCAATGTTGTTTCCGGCTGCAGCTGCTGGTGTTGAAGATGTGCCTTGACCCGGGGTCGATGAGCTTGCAAGGCCTTTGGAAGGTGTACCAGGACGATTCGGACCTGTGTTCGCTAGTCTAGAATCTAGTGCTTTCAAAGCGAGTGCCCTGAAACCTGCATAAGTCGGGACAATGGATCATGAGACTCTTACGCACCTCCGTCGCTCAGCCTCTGCTCTGGCTCCTCCTGGTTGTGATGAAGAAAGCGAGGAATAGACGCCACTTTCTACATCGTCTGCCGATGGCGTGAAGGGCCGTATTAACTTGAGTCTGACGGCTTGATTGTGGGTGAATTTTGAGATTACGGATAATGGTTTGCTGAAAAGACACGTAGTCAGTAACTAGAGTAAAGCATGTCGGCTGGTCGTGCTCACTGGACAAATGGAGGGAACCAGTGGATAAAGGCAAACGTCTCTGAGCGATCGCCGTAGGTGTCGATACCAGAGAGAGCATCTGTCGTCCGTTTATAGAATCGAAGATACGCCCATGAAACCAACCATCCAAACTGGATGAGAATCCATGGTGATTGATAGCCAATGATGCATGCCACGTTTGATACCGTCACATAAAGCATAGGAAGTCTTTTAACCCTTATTTTGAAAGTACCGAAGAATTGGATTTGGTGCTCTGGAATGAGTTGAGTAAATGCCACCAGCACACCGGTCTGTACTGCCATGAGGCCAAAGTAGTGGATCCTGGCTCTACAGAGAGACTTAGCACCGAGATAATTAGAGAGGATAATTACCCACATGAAGAAATCAGAGCCGAGCACGATATATTCTATCCAGCTAACGAGGAAGGACAGGAGGTTAGATATCGTGATAACGATACCGATGAATTTCGCAGTTTCGAATGACCCCCATAAACGCTCCAGATACCGAAAAGAGGGAACTAATGTCAACAGGGATATCAACAGCTACAAAAGGTTTACCGTCAGGATCGGCTTCATGGTGAAAAACGCGGACCCACCCCAATGAAACCCGGCTCAACGAAGCCAGCTGTAAGGAATGTCCAAGGAAAGAGATAGCTTTGACCCGGGAGTAGAGTCAAGTAGGGAATGGGAGCGTATGGTGTTTCGGAGGAATATTGTAGATAGGCGTTAGCGATCGAAAATCCCAAAACCACTCCTACAAATGCTTTTGTTGTAGGAGGGGTGTTTGTTATTATCTGTAATGGGGATGATAACAAAGCCCTGTTGGATTGCAGGTGTTAGCTGTCACGCGTCCAGCAGTCATCACGGGCGAGCATACATCTTGTATCAATTGACTATATCTGACCCCCAATGAGTCCCAAAGTTGTCAGAGAGCTCTCCAATAAAGCCGGTGAAACCAAGGTCGGGTCGGTGGAGAATTCAAGTTGAATTTCCACCTTGGACCACTACCCTCTCACCCTCTTGCTTCAAGGTAACAAAGGACCGAATATAAAGAGAAATTTCCACGCAGCAGGATGAATAAGATCATAGAGCAAGAAAGGTTGGGACGTTATAGGACCTTGAGGAAACACGAGCGTTTGATCTCTCAGGGTCGCTTCTGGGACTTGATTATTAATTTAATCACATATAACTCTCCCTTTCCCGGATCCGTGTGCCACTGCACGAGACACCAAACAATTACCGTAGATGGGAAGGAAATGTCGTTCAGTGGACGTTCTATATCCTGAGGATAGATACTGGACCCTTCCTTTCATTCGTCTTAGCTTCAACTTCGACTACAGCTCTGACAGGGCCGTACGAGCATTCAAAGACTCTATAAACCCGCCCTTATTCAAAGCGAGGTGAAGCCCGTCCATACGTTGCTCAGAGCAGGCAAAACTCCTTATACAGACAATCCTAATGGAATAAAGACCTGGATGCCTGTATTCATACGAATACAAGCTCACAATCTACCATCTTCATTCAGGAAAGTAACATAGACCGTCGCAAATGAAGGAAGCTGACATATATAGAACGATACGATGCCAAACACCACAGCTTTAAGGAGGAATGAAGCGTTTCCCTGCAAAACCCGAATATGGTGATGAATTTGTCTTCCTCGAAGTAGGACATAATGTCGAACTCGCTCGATGATATAGACCAGAGGATATACGGACTCCAGGAGGAGTAAACATGACCGTCGATTGGTAAAACACTACAGGGCTGGATGAAATGATCGAGTACTAACATGTACCGTCCCGCCTATGGCATGTTCGTCGTATTCAAACTTATAAGAACAAATTGAGTCATCCCACTAAACTAGAAAATGAGCTATTTAATTGTTCAAATGACTATGTGTATTTACATTCGTAATGTCAGGTAAAGGATATCGTGATAAATTGAAGAGTCCGCCGTTACTTTGAAGACTAAGATCGGGCATCGTGAAAATGAAATTGTCGGTTTAACCTTAGTCGATTTCCATTCGTTCCGTTTCCGACCAAGTGTTCGAACAGGAAACGCGGCGCTGGCGCCGTTCCTCGTGTTTCAAATCTATGGCAATGCTGCCGTCCTGCTGTTGATGAATCCTCAGCTTCATATCCTGTCTTAGACGGATATCGAGGTTTACATTGACGAACCCGGGGGGGTGGTGTAAGCTCGAATCTAGTCCCCGTCTTGCTCCTTGTTGTCGGGGACTAGTTGAAGGCAATTCGGGTGTATCAGCGATATGTCGGGTATGATTCTGCACAGTGGCTATGTGATCGCGATGATGGTCGCATGCCATGAGACAACGGGTAAGGGATAGAAGCTGTCGTAGGTTCTTCGACTGGAGCTGTTGGAGCAGCTGCTGACGCTAAATTGATAAATTGATAAATTGATAAAAAAAATCATCTATCGATGAAGTGAGACAGAAGACGAGTCATTAACTCACCGACTCTGTTTGGCCACCCGCCTCTTTGATAGCTTCCAGGGCACGTACGAGTACCGTGGTGAAATCCTTTGTCCTTTCTATAGACATGAATCGGCCAAGAATTCCAATGAGAAGTGGTTCGCGGAGCCAGCTACGGACTTCTTCGTTTGTACCTTTTGCGAAGCATTCGTATACTATCGGGGCGAGAAGCCAGAGTAATGCAGACTAGTCATGAGTCGATCAGCTATCCACTCGATTGGAGAAGAAGTAATTCCAAAGGGAATGTGACTTGCCATGTTGTCCTCGTCACTGGTCTCCATGGCCAACTGTAGCCACCGGTCCAGTCGCCGCACAGTAACAGTGCTAATAAAACGAGCTAGCTGATCCGCATCGCGATTAATTACCCGAAGAACACAGGGTGGGCAAACAAGATTGTCAAAAGCAATCGTTTGCTGGTCCATTCTGCGCGCAGAGAGGAAAATGGAGATGGGGTCTGAGGTTAGGGGGCCCAATGACCAACCTACGAGGGGACAAAAGAAAGAGCGTTCATCTCTCTTTATATAGAAGGCCGGCGGGCGCTGACTCGTCTTTCTCCCCTTTTTTTTTTTGTAGTCACGTGATCTGATCGCTAGGCGTCAACGGGTCGGTTGACGTACCCAGACACCTCTCCTGGCGGATTGCAGTAGGGTTTCAGCTGTAGACAGCGAGTGCCTATTGCCGCCGCCGCAAGGGGAAAACCAACCAGTGGTCAAATGAAAAATAAACAAATAAACAAGCCATTCAGTCATTCGACTATGGCCTTGCGACAGTCGTGGGTAGCACAGTGAGCTCGTTTTGCAATTGCTTTCTCCATGTCGTTCGTTTGCGTCGAGTTCTGCGGTATCATCTGCTTGTTTTGTAGTTCGACAGGAAGGGGTCGTGGACAGGGAAGTAAACCTTCGACTCACCACTTGAACCCAGTCAAGAGTGCTGCCTTGGGTCGTCTTGCATAAGTACAGCACAGTGCGTGCTCTGGATAATGAATTACCAGTTGGTCGTCGGCCATCTCTTAGCCGCCCTTCCCTTCAGTTGCGGTGGCGGACAGCCAAGCATAGAACCCTACTGCTTATGTTATATCCGTTGTACTCAACATTGTGGGAACAAAGTTGAACCATCTTTTTAACTTGGAATTGAGTTTTCGAAGCGTTCACACGACTATTTGTATTTTGTAATCATTATAACAATTGAAAGGTAGATCGAGAGGCCGGCAGCAATAAGATTGTAGGTTAAGAACAAAAAAGGTTTGGCGTTGTCGCGCGACAAGGCTTCAAGGCATTCTGAAACTGAAGCTGTCCATTAATCCCACACAACTTCCATTCGATCCTCCTCCGACCCAGAGTGCTCATTCGGGCTTGAAATGAAGGACTGGTACCGTTCATCTCTGTTCACCGCCTCGGGATGGATGCCACTTCCGTCCCGTAGTTGGCAAACCATTATTGTCGTACCATTGTATCGATATGTATAGCAAACACCCATGGGAGACCAAATGGGTGAAGATGTATACCATGAGTCGACTTCCATCAGGTCGGAGCTCCCCGTTCCTTGATAAGCGAGACCGACAGGTGATTCGAATGCGCTAGCGATAGTCGGATAGTGACCGCATGGCCTACAATGACCAAGTAGGAGATCCATACATAGATTGCCTGGGAGTAACTGTTGGAGTTTGCAGCGCTGATAAGGTGAAAGTGAGCATAAATGATTCCGTAAGACAAGTGACACAGGAGATGGCGCGTTGACTCACCAGCTCTTCCAGCTCGGTTGCGACTGGAAGCCTATCAACTGCATTTGCCAGTACTTTGGCAAGTTTCCTCGTCTTCTCCATTGACATTGGCCGGCTAAGGGAGTTTCTGAACCGCGGCTCCGCAAGCCAACGACAAACTCTTTCGCTTGTCTTGCCCTCAAGGGAGCTATGTATGATGGGGGTTATGATCCAGAGCAGTATATACTGGACGTATTCAGCCAGGTTTGTCGACATGATAGGGGAAATAGACCCCAAGACGAATGCGACTCACCAGTGAATTCTCGTCCATGCATTCCTGCGCACAGTCAAACCAACGCTCGAGCCGCTCTGGATCTGTAGTCTCGACGAAACGCTTGAGCTGAGCATCGTTGGATACTATGGTCAACAAGATACAAGCCGGGCAGGCGAAGCCGTCGAAATCAACCGTCTGTGGATTCATTTCTCGTGCGCAGAGGAGAAGGAGACACAGGGGGAGTGGATTCCAAGCTTGCTGGGTGGTGGTCGCAGGAGCAAGTAAAATAAATGTTATCCAACTCAGTTCGAGGGCATTTCAATTCAGTACCCCACAACTGAGTTGAACGAGTTTTACCGATGTGTACAAAAGGCCGTGTTCCCAAAGGAGACATTGCTTTCGGGTCCCGGCGGGCACCCAAGGGATCCGAAACCAAGGCTAATCATGAACCGAGCTGTCATGACCTTACCTCCGGTCGTGCCAATTGTCTGCAAGTTCTCAAGTAAGCCAGATACTTGTCGTGAAATGGAGGCTTGATCGATTCGTCCCTTCCATAGCCAACTATGATCGTTTAGTGATCCCGGGTCTTGAAATCCAGATTGCCCGTTCAGAGTGGCCAACCAGCTGCAACCTAACGACGAGCCACCGTTTGGTGCAGACGGTTTGGAGTCCGGTATCTACTTACCCAATCAAATCTCAGATGTCTAACGTGAGGCTGACCCAGCCCCCAATTCAAGAGACTGCAGTTTTACCGAACTCTCCAGCACTATAACGTTCTGCATAGTACAACGAGATCGTCAGCATTCGGTGGAAATTTCACATCGTTTGAGTCGAGTGTCGTTCTGCAGCATCCTGGGTTCGTTTCTTGTTTAGGACGGTGTGGGTCGAGAAGTAAAACTTCGCCTCACCACTTGGACCCAACTAACAACTGTCACTTTGTGTCATTTTTTCATGAATGGAATATGTACTCTGGATTATGGATAACCAACTGGTCATCGACCATTCTCCCAACAGAGAACCCCTGGAATAGGCCCGCTCTCGTTGATTTGATGAAGGATGTGAATCAGAGCATAAAAGGGATCCTAAAAGCATGTATTTTCGCATATACCATCACGCATCGTCACGTGCATATTGTTGGGCAGATCCTACTGACGGGAAAAGGTGGGCAGGATGACGTGTCAAATGAGACCTGACTCCCTTCCTGTCTAGGCATACCGTCTCCTTCTATGGAATGACCACTCGAGTGTATACTGACAAGATGGGATTGTGACGCATGGTGTCCATTAGGAGAAAATATGGTATGGGGCGCAAAAAGTGCTATGGGTGAGCCCCCAACCCTCAGGAGAATGAAGCGATTTCCTGGCATATCGGAGGATGTAGTTCTCTTGGAGGTGGATGAAGAAGGGAATATCATGGATACGCCTGAAAATGCGGTAAAGAAGATGCATATAACTGAGGAGGAGCAGTCGTCTTCTTTATTTTCGATCAAGAAATTGCGGAAATTGATGAGCTAAGGCCTCTCGATCACGCATTTCACATTTATAGGCTCAGTAGAAATCGAATTCACATTAATTTTGTATCGTTAACGATTCATAAACGAAGGAAGAAGGGAAGAGATAAGGCCCCGACAACAGCTTGAACGGGAGGGTTAGCGGGAGACGTCAGGGTAGTGGTGCCGTCTTGTCGTGGATCGAACTTCAATTTCACATTTCCAACCCTGATTAACGGTGTTTGCAAAATCCCAATCCGAACTTTGGTTTGTTCGTCGTCCGGTCGACAGGGCTTATACGAATTGAATCACATTCAAAACGAGATGGACGAAGTAGAACGATACGATGCCCAACATCACGGCCTTACGAGGAAG
This sequence comes from Serendipita sp. 398, assembly GCA_019623675.1. NCBI lineage: Eukaryota > Fungi > Basidiomycota > Agaricomycetes > Sebacinales > Serendipitaceae > Serendipita > Serendipita sp. 398. Next base: position 3,834 of record WSTN01000050.1, on the reverse strand, counting down.
GAAGCGTTTCCTTGTAAACCCGAATTTGGTAATAAATTTGGCTTCCTCGAAGTAGGTGAGAGTGGAGACATAGTGTCGAACTCGGTCGATAAGATAGATCGGAGGAACAAAGCACGACCGTCGATTGGTACAGCACTACAGGGTTAGATGAAAGGAAATGATCGAGTGCTAACATATAACGTCCCCCCTATTGACGGCATGTTCGTCGTATTCAAACTCACAAGAACAAAGTATTAAACTGGAAAATGAGTTTTCTAATTGTCCAAATGAATATATCTATGTGCAATTATGATACCACGGAATAGAGTAAGATCTATAGACTAAGATTGGACATCGTGAAAATGACATTGTCGGTTCGACCTTAATCGTGCCGTTCCTTCTTATGTTTCAAATATACGGTGGAGCCGCCGTCCTGTCCCGGATGAATCCTTATTTTCACATCCTGTCGTGGATCGATCTTCATTTTCACATTGCCAATCCTGATGGTGTTGCGTAAGCCCCGATCCGATCTTCGGTTCGTTGGTCGCTTTCGGGGACTCGTTGGAGGGGAAGGACGGTATCTTCTGAGGAACCCGGTAGGTGAAGATATATTCTGTGCCCAAACATTGATCCAGCCAGGGCTGCGCGTTTCCTGATGAATGACAGGCGATCCGGACGTGTCAGCGGTATGCCGGGGAGGACTCTGCACGGTTTCTACGTTATCACGGCGATGTTCGCATCTCATGAGAGAGCGGGTGAGGGGTAGAAGCTGTTCCAAGTTGCTCAGGTGGAGTCGTTGGAGTAGCTGCTGGCGCTACAATGATGAGACAAAAGTTAATCCAATGGTAAAGTGACATAGAAGACGAGGCATTAACGCACCGACTCCGTTTGGGCGTCTGCCGCTTGGATAGCGTTGAGGGCTTGTACCAGTATCTGGGTAAAGTCCCTTGTTCTTTCTAACGACATGAATCGGTCCAGAAGACCAATGAGAAGCGACTCGCGGAACCAGTCTCGAATTTCTTCGCTTGCACCCTCTGCAAGGGCGTTGTACACGATTGGGACCAAAAGCCAGAGTAACGTGCACTGATCAGAATCAGCTATTTAACTACTTGACTGGAGAAGTAGTCCCAAGGGGAGTGTGACTCACCAAGCTATCTTCGTCAGTGGCCTCCCTGGACTCCATCGCCAGCTGTAGCCATCGGTCGAGCCACTCCACAGTGACAGTGAGAGTAAAACGCTTTAGCTGGTTTGCATCACGTGCAATTTCCCGAAGAACACAGGGTGGGCAAACAAGATTATCAAAAGCAATTGTTTGTTGATTCATTTTACCCGCAGAGGGGGAAGGGGATGGAGATGGACTAATTTGAGGCTGAGAGGTGTGGCGACCAACCCACGAGTGGACGAGCAAAGGGCGTGCATCTTTCTCTTTATATATCCACCAGGACCAGCTCTAGTTGAGCAGCAGGCCGCCGGTCGTCTACCCCTCTCACTGCCTTCGTGCGGGGCCCCAAGTGATGCTGCCTGCGTCTGCGTATGATAAGTATGAAATGTTACCAGCTGTAACCAACGAGGATTACCTCTGGATTGTTATCGTCATCGGGTCAAGCATCTGCGAGCTCTAACTGCGATGCTTCCTTCTGACGGACTGCAGTGGTGATTGAACTGGAGCACCCGAGATCTCGGGGTGTCCCCAATTTCGCGTGCTTCAGCTCTACATCGCGGTTGTTGCCTATTGCCACTGCAAAGGCCACTCAACCAGTCGGAGCCTGACGGACTGACATCTGGCGCAGACCGTTGTGGTTCCGGCACAACACTAACACAGTCATATTAAAAATTAACAACGGAGGCACACTGCCCTTCGACCACAACTTTGGTTCCAAGGATCCACACTCGGTAAATTGCGGTCTCATGGATAGCACAGTGAGTTTAATTTGCAATTAGTTTATCCGTGACGTTTCCGCCGAGTTCTGCGGTATCATCTGCTTGTTTTTGTAATTCAGGATGATCGTGGACAGGGAAGTGAACCTTCGACTCACCACTTGAACCCAGTCAACAAGTGCCACCTTGGGTTGTCTTGCATGAACACAGTGCGTGCTCTGGATAATGAATAACTATTGGTCATCGGCCATCTCTCCACCGCACCTCTGTTGTGGTGGCGGACAGCCAAGCATAGCACTCTACTGTTTACGTTCTACAGGAACAAAGTCGAACCGCCTGGAATTGAGTTATCAAAGCGTTAACACGACTATTTGTATTTTGCAATCATTATAACAACTGATAAGTGGATCGAGAGCCCAGCAATACTAGAATCGTTGGTTATGAACAAAAAAGTTTGGTGTCGCTGTCGCGCGACAAGCCTTCAAGGCACTCTGAAACTGAAGGCGTCGGTCAACCTCACACGATCTCCATTCGATCAGCTTCCGGCTCCTCCTCTGATCTAAAGTCCTTATTCCGACCATGAGTCGACTTCCATCGGGTGGACCTCCATTGGGGCGGAGCCTCTCCACTCTTGATAAGTGCTATTGACAAGCGATGAGAATGCGTTGGTGATAATGGGGTAATGACCACATGGGTAACAACGTCTGAGCAAGAGGTCCATGCGTAGGTTATGCGGGAGTAGCTGCTCGAGCAGTTTCAGGCGCTGGTAAAGTGAAAATGGGCATAAGTGACAAGCGACACAAAAGACGGCGCGTTGACCCACCAGCTCTTCCTGGTCGGCTGCGAATGGAATGCTATCGAGTGCATTTGCCAGTACGTTGGCAAATTTCTTCGTTTTGTTCATCAACATGGGCCGTCTAAAGAAGGCTCTGACCCGCGGTTCCGTGAGCCAACGATGAACCCTTTGGCTCGTCTTGCCCTCAAGAGTGCTATGCACAATGGGTGTGATGACCCAGAGTAGGGTGTACTGGACTCATTCAGCCAGGTGATCTACATGATAGGAACGTGACTCACAACTACATCCTCATCGGTACATTCCTCCGCCCTGTCAAGCCAACGCTCGAGCCGCTCTAGATCTGTGGTCTCGACGAAACGCTTGAGCTGAGCATCGTTGGATACTATGGTCAACAAAATACAAGCCGGGCAGGCGAAGCCGTCGAAATCAACCGTCTGTGGATTCATTTCTCGTGCGCAGAGGAGAAGGAGACCCAGGGGGAGTGGATTCCAAGCTGGATGGGTGGTGGTCGCAGGAGCAAGTAAAAAATAAATGTATTATCCAACTCAGTTCGAGGGCATTTCAATTCAATACCCCAAAACTGAGTTGAACGAATTTTACCGATGTGTACAAAAGGCCGTGTTCCCAAAGGAGACATTGCTTTCGGGTCCTGGTCGCGCGCCCAAAGGGACCCGAAACCCCTAAGTGTAACCATGAACCGAGCCGTCATGACCTTACCTCTGGTCGTGCCAATTGTCTGCAAGTTTTCAAGTAAGCCAGATACTTGCCGTGAAAGGGAGGCTTGATCGATTCGTCCCTTCCATAGCCAACTATGATCGTTTAGTGATCCGGGGTCTTGAAATCCAGATTGCCCGTTCAGAGTGGCCAACCAGCTGCAACCTAACGACGAGCCACCGTTTGGTGCAGACGGTTTGGAGTCCGGTATCTACTTACCCAATCAAATCTCAGATGTTTAACGTGAGGCTGACCCAGCCCCCAATTCAAGAGACTGCAGTTTTGCCGAACTCTCCAGCACTATAGCGTTGCGCATAGTACAACGAGAACGTCAGCACCCAGTGGACATTTCACATTGTTTGAGTCGAGTGTCGTTCTGCAGCATCCTGAGTTCGTTTCTTGTTTAGGACGGTGTGGGTCGAGAAGTAAAACTTCGCCTCACCACTTGGACCCAACTAACAACTGTC